>JASDQU010407243.1:0-10606 GCA_032191745.1 Picea mariana
CTTGGGTTCATATGACACGTTGATCGGTATGGATTGGTTGGCAGCCCATAAACTTAAATTAGATTGTTTTAACAAGACCTTGGAATGAGAATACTATGAAGGAAATAAAAGGGTCTTATAGGGCATACTAAAACCAATGCCAGTAAGGAAAATATTAGCACTATAACTAAAGAGACATTGCAAAAAGGAATGTCCATTATATTCCATACATGTGTTAGATTCAGAAGAGGATAAAAATATGAATATTGAGGACCATCTAGTATTGTATGAGTACAAGGATACATTTCCAAAGGAAATAATAGGACTTCCTGCCAAAAGAGATATTCATTTTTCCATAGATCTTATGTTAGGATCATTTCATGTGTCTAGAGTACCTTACAGAATGAGCACACCTGAATTGGTGGAGCTAAAAATACAATTGAAAGAAATGTTAGACAAGAGATATATTAGATCCAGTGTGTCCTCGTGGGGAGCACCAACCTTGTTTGTAAAGAAGAAGGATGGTACTCTCAGTCTCTGCATTGATTATAGACAATTGAATAAGATGACCATCAAGAATAAATATACATTGCCCAGGATTAATGACCTTTTCAATCAACTGAGAGGGGCCATAGTATTCTCCAAGATAGACATGAGGTATGGATCTCATCAAGTTAGGATCAAGGTTGAGGACATCCATAAAACTGCATTCAAAGCATGGTATGGACACTATGATTTTGTAGTGGTTCCCTTTGGGATTACCAATGCACCATCTATATTTATGTTCATAATGAAAAACATTCTTAGTAGGTACCTAGATAAGCTTGTTCTCATTTGTATTGATGATATCTTGATCTATTCAAAGACTAAGGAAGAGCATGAGGAGCACCTTAGGCTAGTATTGTAGGTATTGAGAGAACACCAACTATATGCTAASTATAAGAAATRTGATTTCTTYTATAKAGRGATCCATTATTTGGGTCATGTGATCTCGAAGGAAGGAGTTACAGTACACCCTKAGAATATCAAGACAATCATGKATTGACATGCTCCTCGGAATGTATCTGAGGCAAGATCATTTATAGGATTGACTAGATACTATAGAAGGTTCATCCAAGGATTTCAAAGATTGGCTATTCGATCATTTCATTACAAAGAAAGGAGTGAAATTTTAAGGGTCAATAGACTGTGAGACAAGTTTCCAACATCTGAAAAATCTTGTAACAAATGTACCTATCTCGAGGGTTACAGATCCAAATAAGGATTTATTGGTCTGTATAGATGCTTGCAAGGAAGGGCTCAATGGAGTCCTCGTGTAAGAAGGGAATGTAATCAATTATGAATCCAGGAAACTAAATGAGCATGAGAAGAATTATGTTATTCATGATCTGGAGCTTGAAACTATTGTGCATGCCTTGAAGATGTGGATGCACTATCTACTTGGAAGAAGGTTTTTGTTAATGATAGATCACAGCGGGCTGAAGTACTTGTTTGATCAACCTCGTTTAAATGCCAGAAAATTCGGGTGGATGGATTTCATTAGTGAATTTGATTTTGAAATCAGACATATTAAAGGAAAATAAAAGCAATTGTCAGATGCACTCATCTAGAGCATGCAAACATTACATATAGGAGAAACTAGTGTATGTGACTCTGATATAAAGTATATGATTAGAAATTCCCTACAGGGCAATGAACACTTTAATTTAATAAAGGAAAGCTTAGAGAAAGAGCCAAGAGAAAAGAGGTGTGAAGGATATCATGTCACTGAGGATGGGTTGTTGATATACAAAGACAAATTGTACATAACCAACTCAGCCAAATTGAGGGATCTCATAATGAATGAGTTCCACAAGAGACCTTATGTATCCCACCCAAGTTATCATAAAATGATAAAAATTATGAGAAAAATATAATATTAGCCTGGGATGAAGAAAGATATTGCAGAATACATTGGCAAATGCTTAGGATGCCAATAAATCAAGATCGAGCATAGGCATCCAACAGGGTTGTTGCATCCATTTCAAATTCCATAATGAAAGTGGGAAGTCATATCTATGGAATTCATCACTAGATTGCAAAGGACAACCAAACAACATGATGCAATCATGGAAGTGGTGGATAAGTTGAGCACAAAATTTCACTTCATTCTAGTGAAATCCACTTACAAAGCGATTGACATTGCAAATATTTTTATAAAAGAAATCTTCAAGTTACATGGCATGCCCAAGACAATCATATCATATCGATATGTCAAGTTTACTTTAAATTTTTGAAAGGGTTTATTTGTAGGCTTTGGGACACAGTTGGATTTTAACATTTCTTACCATCCTCAAATATACGGGAAAAAAAAGAGAGTAAATGGGGAGTTGGAAGACATGTTGAGAATGTATTTTATGCACCAGTCCATGCAGTGGGAAGATTACTAACCATTGGTGGAGTTTTCCTATAATAATGGCTACTAGGAGTCACTGAAAATGAGTCCCTTTAAGGCCTTATATGGTAGGAAATTTAATATACCAATTATTTTAAATAATCCAGTGGATAAGATTACACTTGGGCTAGACATGATGAAAACAATGGAATGGGAAGTGAACAATATCAAACATAACTTGAAAGTGGCACGGGATAGACAAAATAGCCATGTCGATAGAAATCAAACTCGTAAGGAGTTCAAAGTGGGAGACCATGCTTATCTTCGGGTTAAGCGGAAAAGAAGTTCTCTAAGAATGGGAACATGTACTAAGTTAGTACCACACTATTATGGACCATTCGAAGTTTTGGGGAGAGTGGGACCAATGGCATACAAGCTTGTCTTTCCTTGCCTTTTATTGTTAAAGCACACAATGTATTCGATGTATCCTTACTTAAAAAACAAGTTCATGACCCTAATCATATTATTGATTAGACTATGATTCAGGTGGAACCAGAAGGATCATTCTAGCCTGAGCCTTAGTGCATCCTAGATAGGAAAGAGATAATGCTCTAGAACTGAGCCATCGCACAAGTCAAGGTACAGTGGAAGCACTTTGGAGTAGATGAGGCCACATGGGAACTGATAGATGCCATGAAAGTGGCATATCCATTTTTGTTTGCTATATAAAGTTGTTTATGTGATGGTAGAACACTGAGGATGGTGTTCCTTTTTTTTGGTGGGGCGGGGGATGTAACACCCCATTTCCCCCTAGTCTATAATTATAATTATGACTTAATGTCATCGTAAGTTGTGACAAATATATTTTTCCATTTTAAGACTAGAATGGACATTTTAAAACAATGTAAATATATGTTGTTAATGAAAGCTCATTGAACAACTGAATGAAGGGTGGAGCACTAGTACTAAATGTGATACCATGAGTGGAATCCTATGAGGGGGGATTACCTTTCTTAAGATCCATAGTGCCAGTTACCAAAATTCATATTTGAAGTTGTTTTCCCTCAACTTTTATTTTCCCAAAATCAGTTATTAAAGGGGGGAATTGTTAGTTGAATAGACAATCATCCACAATGAAGGAGCTATGGAGAAATGGATGAAAAACTAAAAATTGTAAGCCAAGGGTACAACAACTACCACCTCGATTTCCATGATTGACCCACAAACTCTTGTTACACAAGGAAAGGGATTCGTGAACCTTCTTAGAGGGGAAGGACAAGATGGAAGGGTGGATATGGAGAGAAGAGGGAGGGATTTGAGGGATTGTGTTAGTAGTGAAGGAACTCCCTTGTGCAAAGGTTATCCAATTGGGAATGTAGCTGAGAAAACTAGTGGAGCCCCTGACTTGGTGGGTGTAATGGATTCTTGTTGTTGACTTCTTGTGGAGGAGAGTGGCCTTCACACCTAGCCCAAATTTCCTTAAGAAACATAAGTTTCCCTTTTGGTATCATGGTCTCGCACAGGGGTGGCATGTTCTAGAGAGGATATGTGCATCAGAGCCTATGGTTGGGTGGAAAATCACTCACCCTCAGTTAGTTTGGTCTAGAAGGTAGTTTATGAATAGATAAGTATTTATTTATGCTCTGTATATTCCAATGTTTGAATAAAGTATGCATGTTTTTCATTCATGAAGTGGTATGGTACATGAGAAAATGTTATGAGAAATTAATTGATTGTACAATTATGTAAGACTCTGTATGACAGATAAATTTTCCATGAGGATTGTCGTCTTTTGTATACATATGCAAACATATTGAAATTCATAGCTTAAAACCCTGAGAATGGTATCAATTGTGTGGGGGCTTACTTACCTAAGAATGGTTGTTTCCATGAGCCTCCATTGCTCGAGATTCTGGCTATGGAGAGGCTATACTGAGCGATTTTATCTGTCAAATCCCTTTGGAAGTTAATTGCAGACAATCTGCGTTATCAGATCTCTTTTTCCTTTTTACCTTTCATTAGAATGTTTTAAGGCAGAAACCCCAAAATCTAGGTTGTCGGAGACCGCGAAGATCCTGAGTTTCCTTTTTATAAAACTCTCAGATGTCGGAACCCTAGAGCAAGAACCTTGACCTATTGAAACTCTAGTCAAGTTATGGAGTCAGGTGAGAATCTGACTAAATCCTTGTAAATGCATTCAGACTTGAAGCCAAATTTTGGGTATCCCTTTGGTGCATTAATCCTTTGAAGCAGATGCTGGTGGACAAGACTGTGACCTTTGGGATGAACCCCAACCATTAGAACCCTTGTTGGTAGAACAAAGCATATCCAGGTAGAAGATATCTAGGTTTTATTTTAGGTCAACTTTTCCAAAAACTAGATGTCGAATGATAGAATCATGTGGATGGAACCCTCAATATGGGTAGTGGACATATGGAAAAACCTCTAAATCGACTTTTTGAAAAAATTCAGATTCCACGTCAGTGGAGTGACCTGTGAGAAGGGAGACCTGTCAAAAGGGCCATGATGACATGTTGTTGGGAAGATAGTGAATGGAATAACTGGGAGATGGAACCAAGGCCATCTAGAAATCCAAAATTCCTTTGAATGAGATTTTATTGAAAAGTCAGATCTAGATGTTCAACTATGACTCAGTGGATCCTTTATCTTTTGAAGTAGAAAGGTGCATGCTATGTGGTTATGACAAGTAAGGAGGATTTGGACACAATGTAAGACAAACCCTAGAATATGTGATCATCTGAAATATGAATAGGAGTTGTTAGGTGGAGGGTGACATGTGGAGAGGACATGTATCCTTCTGTGGTGAAGTAGGGACGATGAGGAGAGGTTATTAATTGATCCTCTTTAAAACTCATTGGGATATAGACCATTAGATTTGACAAATATCAGTAGTCATATATTTTAGGATGAAAAAGTTCGTTAACCCTCATGCAACTTTAAGCCCGAATTTAATCAGAGTCGTCGGATAAGATCATCCTCATCCGTTAGATCTTTCAAGATTACATAACCTCATTAATCATCACAAAGCTTTAAGCTTGATTTTAATCTGGATCGTTGATCTGTGCGGTTCCTTGTTCTCTGATCCAGTAGACGTGCAAGTTGTACCCCAGAGGTATAAAGGAAAAGGGGGATGGGACCCACTCATCCCAAAGCCAATGGTTTAGTGACAGGTGGAGGCTTTTCCTTGGGTACATGTCAATGAAGGCGGGAAAATGAGTAAATCCATGCGACAATTGATACAGGTGGGACCTGCGTTATTAGTGGAAAGAGAACAAGGAAATCGATAAAGTGTTGGGAGTTAATCTTGATCGTTCAATCATTGGTCTTAATGAACGTGGACCATTCATGCTTCCTTGAGACCCATGCCAACCCATCGGCCTGATGGTCATTAGTGATGGTGGTTTGTGCCTCATTTTGGCCTGATGACCCATTGGTTCATTAGATCGATGGTCATCAGTGATGGCGTTTTGTGCCTCATCAGCATTTTGGCCTGATAACCCATTAGTTTATCAACCCGATGGTCATCAATAATGGAGTTTTGTTCCTTGTCGACATTTTGGCTCGATGACCCATTGGTGCATCGACCCGATGGTCATCGATGATAGTTTTTTTTTTGGTCAACATTTTGTCCCAATGGTCATGCAGGGTGGTGTTTCATGTCTATCTACACTTTAGTATGAAGAACCATCAGTGCTTCATCCCAATCGACCATCAGTTTTCTCATTTTATGTGGATGCCCTGTAGGCTAATGATGTTAGCTGGTACATGTGGAGTGGGTCCATGTGGATGCCACGTGGACATGATAATGTCATATTAAGGATAATTTCTCAATATTTTCTAAGGATCATAACTTTATGTCCAGAGCTCAGAATTAAACATAAATATATTCATTGGAAATCTCTTGAAGAGTAGAATTGATCCATGAGCTCGGATTTAGAGATAGAATAATGGTTGAAGAGAGTAATTTTTGGAAGATTTGGTACATCTCACTAGCCTAATGATGTTTAGGGGGGTCGGTGTGTTACAAAGATGGAACCATCCACCAATAGCCAATGAAATAGGATTCTTATCCATATGAGTCAATTCCTACATAGATATGTAGTTATTCAAAGAATAAAAAATAATAATTTGTTCTTATATTCTCTTAAACAAGATTAGTACAACAAAACAAAGGTTAAAAGACATAGGTTATCATGTCGTGAAACCTTTTGCAGAGATTTCATTCAAAATACTTATATAATTAACAAATACTAACAAGACTGCGTGACAGCACAGTCCCTGCCAAGGAGGCTAGAAAGCAAATTGTGGAAAATGAGGTCAAATTGTAAATGAAAAGAAGTGTTTGGTGCAAAATGTATATCAGGTAAATGTTGTGCAAATTGTGTATCACCGAAGATAGGGCAAAAGTAAATGACAGTCGGCAGGCACAACAACATCTAATTTTTGAAAGTATATAGAAAACATAATTTTTTTGAAAGTATATAACAAAGTAAAAAATTTGTTGACAGTGCAAGATTAAATTTGGAAATTTAAATGCATTTTCAATATGGACTGGTGAAAGATAAAAATATATGATGACATAAAATTAATAGGAGAAGTAATATAAAAAATTTAATGCATTTGTGAACATGGGGTATATGTAAATGATGCTTGCATTGTTAAACGCCATTTATTTTGAAATATATAAAAAAAGAAAAGTGTGTAACATATAAAAGAGTAGATGCATTTGCCATACAGAGTGTTGAAGGATAAGAAAAAAAGTCTAACATATTAAAAAACAAATTCATTTGTTATACAGAATGCGGAAAGATAAGAATAAAGTATGTAACATATAAAAATTTAAATGCAATTTTTTTTTGAAGTATGTGAAAAAATGAAAGTTTGTTACATACTACTGCAAATTTTGAAATATACCAAAATATTAAAGTATGTTACATATAAAACCGAATTTCAATGCGTTTTTGATGTAGCCTGGGATTGGGGCTCGCGCGGACCATTAGAGAAATATGTACAAGAAATAGGGTTGTGGAAAGATGATAGAGTGCAATAGCTGCAAAAGAAAATAAATGGAAAGGTATAGTGTTTGCCTATACTTATATATTTAAGAAAGTGGAATAATCGGGCTGAGAAACAAAGAAAGATGCGATGACTAAACATAGAGTGAGGGTACATATGAGCGCTTTGGCTATTTGCTTGGGGCTGTCGTTTCATTGATATCGGCGACGATTGCGGTTTGAAGGATGTTCTCCACGGCTGTTGCAATGACGGGAACTGCCTGTTGTCTTTTGTTGGTGGCCTGTTTCAATTGCCTTTCGACCCATTCTTCAATGTAGCTTCTCATTGGGGAGACGCTGATCTAATTCTGAATTTTGATGTTGAAAACTTTGTTTTCTAATTCCTGGAAGTCGATAGAAAGATTAGAGAGAGCCTGATGAATTTCCTCATTTTGTATTGCATATTTGACTAGCTAGTCATGGACGTGAGCTTGATCAAATTCAAGGATTCTATAAAACTTTTCAAGAGACAAGGTATTCAACATAGCAACCTGTTTATTGAACTCTTGCCTGGTTAAGGGCAAGGATTTTGCGATTAAGAGGGGGTCTTGGAAGTTGTTAGTTTTCCCTGCCAAGTCTATATTTGGCATCTTTTTGAATAATTCATCTTTCTTCGCTATGGCTTGTTCACATGACTAAACAATGAGATGCAGGTTCTTTACTTTTTGTTTCCAACATGCATTCAATTGGGCGATCCGGTTTTTGGATGGAAGATCTTATTCTCTTCTTTTTGTTTCTGTCATATTGTTGACAATCTTGCCAAAAGGGATGACCGTTTTTAAAAAGAAATTTTCTTCATCTTTTAATTCGGCGTGCAAAATCTCGAGCAAGCTATGTGCCCTAGTTCCAAGGGAAGCGATGGTTTGTGATCTTTTCCATGCCTAGGTAACCAGTTCCATTCGTGTTTTGATATTTTTCTCCACATATCCTTTACAGGATGCGAGTAGGGTGGAGGATGCTTTTACATTGGGTGCAGGGGTGCCAAACATGCCTATTGCCAAAGGATCGACAAGCAATGGCATAGGAATGAAAGCGTCTTCCAATTCCTTGACTCGGTCCTTTAGTTTGGCATTCTGGGTCTCGATGCGTCCAATGGAATCATGAAGTGCTTCTTCGATCGCGGTGTGAAGTTGACAGATTTGGGACGACCGCATGCTGGCAACGTCAACCTATGAACGACATTTGCCTTTGATATTTTTAACATTTTTTTTCTCAAATATCAATATTTTGTTCTGGATATCAAAAACAATGCTCTGGAACACAAAGGATTCATCTTCATCAAAATTTTGGGTAACGGATATGTCCATTGGATGGCTATGGTGGATGCCATATTGGGGCTGATCAAGGAAGGGGAACATGGCATCCAGATCAGTGTCAACTTCCATGTTCTGACTCTGAATTTCCGGCTCTTCTGCCTGACCCACATTTTTTTTCCTCTTCTTCTCTACTGGAAGCTTGTGATAACTATCAATTTTAGAGTGAGGAGGGTTGTTATCTCCTCCTCTGTTTGAAGAACTCTGGGTTTCTTTGTTGTTGTGATGGGTCATTGGAGCAATGCTCTGGGATGTCGTTCTTTTTGGAGTGGTATTTGCGGATTGAACACTCTTGTCACTAGGGCCTTTCCCCTGTTGCGTGTACAATTTAGTGCAGCTTTGCACTGCCTCTACATCGCTGGTATCAGAGGCAGGACCGTCACTATCTCTATTTTTGGGCAGGTGTTTATTTACAAAAAAATCATTGAGGCCAAGTGATTGTAAATGTTCTCTAAAAATATCATAGGGTTCGAATACTCTTATGTCTTCAGCATATCTAAGGTTGGAGATGCTAAAATGTGCTAGGAAATCATCAATTTTGTTGACGTTTTTCAAGATGAACTCCCCTATTTTCCAAGGCAGAGGAATGAACTGTTTTTTCTTTCTTTCTTTGGAACAGATGGAACCAGTAGCTGTATTGACGTGCTACTTCTACAATAAAAATTATGTCCGTAACATGAAATGGAAGGAGAGCAGGTTGTTCCGTGGAGCCAAAAATTCTTATGACAGTGTAATTTTCCAAATGTTGGAGTGCCCCCTTATTGTGCAAAAAACTAGTTGCATGTTCAGATATGCGGGGAGCATTTTCTCCTAACAACAAAAATTTGAAAATAGACAAGAAGCCATTAAAAACCTCATAAAAATAGTGGGAAGCCTTGTGCTTCCACAAGGCCTGGTACCAGAATGTTACTGGGTGAAATTCGCAGTTGACATTTTTGGACAGAGACAGTTGTGGAAATTGACAGAAATGTGCTATTGCAAAAACTAAATAGGATGACATATAAAATTTATTTTTCCTTTTGTAGCTTGACAATTAGGAAGAGATTTCATGGGAAATTAACCTGCCCCAATCAAAAAGGGCTTGTTCGTTCACTGTGAAATACAAAATATAAAGAGCCATGCGGGAAACAGTACCTATGGACTCCTGTCTCGTTATTCTTGTAAACAACCAGGCAATTTCCCGAAATGGATTTCTAAATGAACTAACCTCCATACTTGTAATATCTTTAGGAACTAGATTCGTCCTTTCCAAAAAATGGGGCAAGAGGTCCAATCCATTATTATGCTTTGCTAGGAACTGTTTGCAATCTTCTCCTTTGAATGTCAATGTTGGCTCGGGCAATTTCAACATCTGGCGGAAGACCTAAGGTGACAAAGAAACAGAAGAGTTGTCGTGTAGTGGAATAATTATTCGGTCTGTAATAAATTTATCGGCGCACCAAGAGACTAGGTTCTTACAGTCAAAAACCTCAAGGACACAGCTTGCATGAGCAATCCCGGAGGTCCAAATTACTTGGTTTTCTGGGGTGGGGGTTGAGTAATAAGAAAATTCCCTAGACCAGTGGAAGTTTTGGTCCTCACGCCCGAAGGTGTTCACTGTATCTCCACAGAACTATTGCCTAGCTGATGCCATAGGTTTATGAGAAGGTTGCTTTGCTATAGATGATGGTTTAAATGAATTGTTAGAGCAAAGAATGTAACTTTTTGCTAAATCTTGGTTAAATGCTTCTGAATGGGAAAGTCCTCGAGCCTTTCGCTGATTAATGACAACCTGTATTGGTGGTGCATGATGAACTGTTAGCAGTAAAATTTATTTATTGCATATTTAGAAATGCGAACGTGACGAGTAAAGCGAAGAGCAATTA
>JASDQU010407246.1:0-10606 GCA_032191745.1 Picea mariana
TTAATTAATCAATTGCAACCATTAATTAATCAATAATTATTTAATTAGTTTTATTATACCTATCCTGTTTAATTAATATCATATTAAGACGATTAATCCCCTAATTAATTTTTACTTAATAATCCTTCACATTTGTTTAACTAGGGTTGTTACAGATACTGCTCCTCTATATGTGATGATGAATGTGAATTCGTCATCTCCAATGCTATCATTGCTGGAGCATGCAATCACGAGCACGATCCACCATAATATCCGATTAAAGCATGCACAATGGTATCATCATCATCACTTGCTTCGACTAGCGCCTCGTAATGATTATGTGACGTGTGTCAAGCGTATCTCTTTTTGATTTCTGGAATCGTGGAAGAAAACCCCATGTTTTAGCACTTTCACCAGCTAGCCTGTCTGTGGAAGAGTACACCTTAACCGTTGAAAACTGCTACTTTCACTAGCTAACATCAACCTTGCAACATGCATTAGCTGGTGAAAAGATTTTTCACGAAATTTTTAAAAAACAACCTTTGAGGATCAACTTATTTCTAGGGCATGAATTTAAAAACCTAAGTTCTGACACTAGAAGAATCTAAAAACAAATATAGAATCTTATAGATGACCGTGCTATCACCTACAAAATGAAACCAAGTGACTGATTCATTTTGGGAGCTAACAGAAGTGACACAACAACTTCAACCTTTGCAGGATAAGGCATGTCAACTATTTTTAGAGATTGAGAACCAAGGGACAGAGCTACAACAGGTCGTGATTTCAACAGAGCAGTGCTTAGAAGGACCAATCAATAACACACTCATCTAGGAGTTCGCTGAGCATGAGGAAATCGCAAAGCAACAGGTCAAAGCGGCTCGATCCAAACTTGAGGTGCTTGAAGCAGAATTGGCTAGACTTGAGTGACTCAAGATGAGTCACAGGTGAGTGTTGGGGGCCTATTGGCCCTTGACCAAGTTTTGAGGAATACTTGGTCATATTTGACCGTTTTTGGTACTCTGACATCCAGTTAGAGAAGGAGTGCATGGCGAAGAGGAGATCACGGGATCTCCGCCCCTTTTTAGGGATTTTTTGGCTTTTTGGGCTTTTTGGGAATAATTTAATGGGAAAGGGATATCGACCCTTATTTAGTCCTTTTGTATGTATAAATAGAAGGGTAGGCAATGTAAGAAAGGAGATGTGTGTGTCAGCTATGTGATGTAAAGTGAATGGATTAGTGCATAACATAGATCTATGTGATCAGACATCTGTGTGACTGTAAGAGCTCTATGCCTACTATAAGTATTGTAAGTGTTGAGTGCATGGGTCAGGGAAGGAATTAGTGCTTGGATCTATCCGGGGAAAGAGGATCTAGCGAGCTGCACAGATCTCTTGTCCTAGGTGGGGTAGGATCTTGAAGGCTTTGTGCTGTAACTTGGTTTATAGAAGATAATAATAGAAGAAGACTTTGTGGATGTAGCCCCAGGGTGGGGGTGAACCATGGTAACTCTGTGTATTGTGCTGATGTGTTTGTCTCTCTCTTGCTAAGTGCTTTGATATGTTTAGATAGATCTATTGATGCTTTGTGCTTATGAGATATGAATGCATGCTATATATGATATATAAGATGCTAAGTGCTTAATCTATTAGGTATAACTTGTTTATCGTTGTTAAGTGCTAGATCTGAGTAATTATTGTGGTGCTCTGTGCTTTCTGCGAAGTGTATTAATGAATGTATGTTAAGGAATAATTGATGCTAAGTGTGCTGTGAGTAAGATAATCACAGATTTGTGTCCCAGCTAAGGTTGCAGACACCTGAGTCTCCCAACCACCGCTGCCTCTACCTCCGCTGAGACTACATCTACTTCATAGGTGTTGCCGAAAGGGCCGATAGCTAAGGTTTTGTTGGTGTGCTCTTGAGCGTTGAACCCTGGGTTTGACCCTGTGCCAACAAGCGATAATACCCATATTCATTCAAAATCCACAGAGACCCATCATGATTTTCACCAACAGAACAACCAATGAATTCACAACTCAACCAAACCAATTATTTCACTTGCAAATCAAACAACCATAGTCATTCCAGAGAGAAAAACCATGCATTTACACAATTGCAATTCTCAGGAAAACACAACACCAAGAATTATTGAGCCATTGTTCGTTCATACATAGAGCGAAATTCATGGATGGGGTGAAAAAGAAACATACCTGTAACTGATATATTAAAAGGGGCGAGTTGGCCTAACATTTTCTTCCCAAGCATGAATTGTGGAGCTTAACCACCAGCATATCGAAATGAAACAATAACCGTTCTAGGGTGAAGGTCTGATGGGGGGAGTATGGAGTGACGTGCATTTACTACACGTCACTTCCATCTACTCTTCTATTCAATTCTAAAGTACAAGACAACCAACACTCACCATATCATTTAACCATGTCATTAATTCCCAAACCATTGAAATCTGCTACCACATTCCTTGCCAAATGCGCCACCCAAAACATTCACGTTAACCATTTCCAAGTCGTCATGTCATACCATATGTATTTCCATATCATATATGCCAAAAAAATAACTCAAATGCAAATCACATAGCCACTAACCAACCATTTAATAGTTAGGACTAACACTAACATGTTTTACATTTTTAATTGCACATAACTTCTAAGATAGCATGAACATAGTCCCTTTATTTTAGGATTTTTTCCATAAGTTTATTCCCTTTATTTTGGTTATTTCATTACTAACACATTTCTTGTGCATGTGTATCTAGGTAATAAATCATGGTGACATGATTAAACATAGAAACTGTGAATATGTGCCAATCATAACATAAAAATAAAGCTTTAAATAACACAACATCCCACAAAATGCATCATCCACTTGTTACTATATCCAAAATGAAACCATGATTGCACTGTCAACCATATAGAAGCCTGTAAGAAACATCAAAACAAAAACCAAAAATGAGTGATATGACTATCTCCGAGCCTCCAGTATACAAGGGGGTCCCACCTACTAGTATTATATTATTAGCATAGTTTAAATAATAGGGCTTTATCAATACTTTGCGGGAGAAATTCCTCGTTGTGATTTTAATCGTCAACAGTACTGAGAATCATGGAGACACATTCACTATACACCAAAGAGTCCAATTGTGAGTTTTGTATGACATAGATACTTTACTTGGGCCACATTATCGGTGCACAGGGGGTACAGGTGCACCATGAGAATATCAGGGCCATTCTGGATTGGTCAACACCTAGGAACATGAAAAAGTTGAGGAGCTTCTTTGGGATATGTAGCTATTACAAGCGGTTTGTCAAGGGTTTTTCTCATCTTGGAGAACCACTTACAGATCTCACCTGACATGGGGCTTTCATCTGGAGCAATGAGTCACACAAAGCCTTTGATCACATGAAGGAATTCATGGGCACTTGTCCAGTGTTAGCATTACCAGACTTCATTTTGCTGTTTGTATTAGAGTGTGATGCATCCGATAAGGGTATCGGGGAAGTTTTGATGTAGGGAGGACATCCCATTGTGTTCGAGAGAAATAATCTCAATCAACTCGAGAGGCTATACTCCTTTTATGACAAGGAAATGTTGGAAATCATGCATGCCTTGACTAAATTCAAAGAATATTTGGTGGGCTTCAAATTCATGGTCAAAACAAATCACAACAACTTAAAGTATTTCCTCGAGAAGAAGGACCTTAGTGAGCACCAACATAAATGGGTGATGAAGGTGCATGCCTTTGACTTTGACAAAGAATATGTCAAAGGCAAGAAGAACATTGTGGCCGATGCGCTATCTAGGAGACATGCAACATATTCTTTGATGGAGATTTCAACAGATTGGAAATCCCACTTGTTAGTGGAATATTCCAAGAACAAGTTTGCTTGTGAGGTTTTGGATGGATAGGTTTAGGATGACAGGTACAGGGTCATTGATGATGTCCTTTTCTACAAGGACAAATTCCACTTAGTGATAGATTCAGGACTCAAGAAGAAGATCCTTGCGATAATTCATGATTCACCACTGGCAGGCCATTAAGGGTTTTTAAAAACCTACAGGCAGATCAAAGAGAGGTTCTCATGTAAGGGCCTCAAATAGGATGTTATGAGGTACATTAGTGAGTGTGTGACTTGTCAGAAGAATAATTTAGAGCATATGCTTCCAACGGGGCTACATAAACCACTTCCCATTCTGGAGAAGAAATGGGAGAGTATATCGATGGACTTCATCACAGGCCTACCCAAGGTCCAAGGTAAGAGATGCATCTATGTAGTGGTCAAAATATTGAACAAGTTCGTGGACTTCTATGCCATACCGACATAGTACATCACAGTTCAAGTAGCTGATTTATTATTCAGAGAGGTCTTCAGACTCCATGAGTTGACAAGGAACATCATTAGTGATAGGGATAGTTGGTTTATTGGGACATTCTGGAGGGAGTTGTTTATATTGCTGGGGATAGAGTTGATACACAACACCATCTATCACCCTTAGAAATATGGGAAGACTGAGATAGTCAACATGTGGGTTAAGGGGTATTTGAAGAACTATGTGGGTGGAAAATAGAGAACATGGGTCAGATGGCTACATCTAGGAGAGCATTGCTACAACACCATTTTCCACATGTCCATTGGCATGAAACCCTTCCAAGAATTGTACGGTTATGATGCTCCCACTTTAGTAGACTTGGTTTTTGGGGAGAGTAAAGCTCCCAAATCCAAGGATTGGATCACTGAAAGTTAGAAGATTCCCAAGTTGCTAAAAGAGAACCTGCAGACAATACAAAATCAACAGAATGTTAGTGCAGATAGGCATAGGATAGAGCACAACTTTGAGGTTGGGGATTTGGTTTTCTTGAGACTCCAACCTTACAAACAATCATCTATGAAGAATAGTGGGGCCGAGAAGCTCAAGCCCATATTTTATGGACCTTACAGGATCATGCACCGGGTAGGCAAAGTTTCTTATGAGATAGAGCTTCCAGAGGGAGAAATATTCATAACGTGTTCCACGTATCTTGACTCAGGAAGGTGGTGGGAAAATTCATTAGCACATTAGAGGAGCTTCCACCATTGGATGAGGAGGGGAAGTTGGAGCTAGTTCCGGAGGAGCTGCTTGAGAAGAGAGAGAGAATATTGAGGAGCAAGTTCATCAGGGAGTGCTTGGTTATATGGAGGGGACTTCGAGTGGAGGATGCCACATGGGAGGGAGAGCATATTTTGCAACACCCATGATTGATGTTTCTTGAGGACAAGCAATCTCAGGAAGGGAGGATTGTGATGTATCATTCCCAAGTGTAGGCCATCAAGGAGTGACTTACTAGTCTATTTGTCCTTGTATACTATAGTCAGGGAAAAACATGGAACAATAGAAGAAATAAGGGGTGAAGTAATGGATAAATGATAAATTAAGACAAAAAGCATAGGAAAATTCACTTAAGCTAAAGTCAACGGATAAATAGAATGGAAAGGTGTTGAGGGGGATACTTAATTAATTAATTACTCAACTTAGGAGGAAAAGAACCTAGCTTAAGTGATGTCAACGGAGAATTAGATCGAGAATAGTATAAAGGGAGGAATTCAACCTAATTCCTCATTATGTTATGATTTGATGTTGAGAGAGTTTCCAGAGGAGGAAGAGAATTGACCTTCTATTGTTTTGTGGATTTCTGGAGGAAACCACCACCTTGATCAGTTTCGGTGTTGAGGAACATGCCCTATCCTATCGAAGATACCATCCAGGTATTTCACCATGCTATTCAGGAGTATCCAGTTTGTAGTGTTTGCGTAGCTCAACCAGTGAGGGAACATGGGTTAGATAGGGTTTTTGTGTAGATGCATGAGACCATAGATTATATTGCAGATTTCTCCCAACCTAGTTGAGGACTATCCAGGGCGCATCTTTTGAGCCACCATTCATCATATTCTGATGGTGGAATCTCTCAGTGCACAACAAACAACCAGAAAGTGCGTAGCTCTTGAGGAGGGACATTTGGAGTTCTAGAGGGAGTTTTAGATCAGATCCAAGGAAACCCTTCAGACTCAGTACAAAATTTTATAGGTTTCACATTTAGAGATATACAACATCAGATTCCGTTGGTGGAATCACTAGGGATCACTCATAAATACCAAGAGGTGCGCAATCCACCAGGGGATGACATCCAGAGCTTCTGAGGTACAATATTTAGTCAGTCAGTCATAAGACGTAGCCTAGAGGCCATGGTTCTCATTTTGGGATAGTTTCCAGGTTATTCTATCGAGTATAGCCACCAGGGCGATTTCTCCAGAGTTTGTAGCAGTTTTCGTGAGTTTCTGGAACTGCATATTTTGTCAATCTATCCGTGCATGCACATATCTGCTTTCATATATGATCACGAGTATTTTGTATTAGTTTCTTGTATTACTATGACGATCCATGAGATATAGCTGACTATTTTTATCTTCTTTCAGTATATCATTGTATTTCCTTATTTTCCCCTCATAATACATATGAATGAGATGGTTTTTGTTCCCTATTCTATATTCATCATATATTCTTCTTAAACATTAATTGAATGAAACGCACATGCAAAAATCACCAAGAATGTTAAAACATTAATTCAAACGCATCCATAAACCCCCATAGTATTAGATCAGATAGTGTTTTCATCAGTTTAGCAGTGTTTCCTAGACTAGCCGAGTTAGGAACATTACAATGCCTCTATTAGGGACCTAACCCCTCATGTAGGTAGAATAATATATTTTCATGTAATAAAGATCAATATTAAGATGTCTTAGCAATAAGGACGAATAATTCCAATGTAAGAAGACCTAATAGAAGCTTCCACTTCTAGAAGGATCTTCCTGTAGATGGTTCTTTTGATAGACATATTTAGTATAAATATGAGTCGAGGGTATGATAACTTTTGTCTTGGATATTATTGTAATAAAGATCTTCTCTGCTGGAGGTTTCCCCCTCGAAGAGGCAAGTGAACATTGCTCCCAGTAATCGAAGTGTACTTTCTGGTGTTCTTTTGGTATCATTTTGGTATTATTGTGGTGTTGTTCTGATTATATTGTTGTTCATCTACCATTTCTAGCTATTTATTTATGTTCTGCATACTTTTTTATATCTGGAATATTACAAGTGGTATCAGAGCACCTTCCTTGGCAGAAATTTGCAGGTTAATTTTTTTTAGGGTAGAGACATATTCCAACATCTTTAATCTACAAATATATGTCATTACGTGCATAAACCCATGGTCGGGGATTCATACAAACAAGAAATACAAGTGGTACTTAAGCGCACATCAGTTGGCCACCCTTGTAACCCCTGTTGGTACCCCTTCTAGTGGTAGAGAATCAGAGAACACCTGTATATGGATCCTGTTGGCACCATTATTTGATACATATCGTGTTAGATTTCTCTCTTCGCCCTTATTGCAGTCATACCTATCATTTTTCAATTTTTTTTTTTTGTGGACCCAACCCCCTTCCAACACCCTTATTTTGGCTTTACCCCATTGGATTCAACTTGTCACCCTGATCATTGTGATACACTTCACCCATAACCCATTTTTCAGTGTGGTCCCACCCACCCCTTTCGTGTTCCCTCATCATCATGGCCCATACTCACAGCCAAGACTTGGAAGCTCGCTTCAATACCTTTTACTCTAATTTCATAGAAACCCAACAAGAAGTGCGATAACTCAGTGCCAATATTCTTTCCATCAATAAAAAATGCATTCCTCCATCGTTGCTTCAGTCACTGCCTCCATCGAGGAAGTCAAACAAGAGCTCAAACAATACATTACTACCCATCTTGAATTTGTCTCTATGATGATCTGCGCCAAGATGCATATCCATGTAGATCTTCCCTTATCTGACCCACCTTTGCATACCGAAGGTGAAACTTCCTCTCATTCCCAGATTTTTCAGCCCCATCACTTTCAGTGTGCCCTACACCTTTCGCGTGTGGATGTGACCAAATTTGATGGATCTAATTCCACTGAATGGGTAACTCAAATGGAACATTATTTCTCTTTGTATGGAATTACGGATGAGCTGGACAAACTATGGTATGGTGTTCTCCATCTAGATCAAGAACATTGGAAATGGTGGCAATGGAGAAAAAATGCCCACCAAGGGTATGTGGCTTGGTCACACTTTGTGGTAGATATTTATGAACACTTTTACATCGACACCAACCATTTAGTCCGTTTGACAAAGTTGAAACAATATGGCACAATGGAAGACTTTATAGCTTATTTTGAGCGACTGACTTTTCGTACAGAGGGCATGTCTGATGATTATTTCTGAGAATGTTTTATCAGTGGACTCAAAGATGAGATTCATGCTCATGTCCTCATGGCTCAGCCTCAGAGTTGAGTGGATGCTACTAAAAGAGCTAAGGAAGCACAACAAGTTGTCTCTTCTCAAAACCGCAAACCCTCCTTTATTTCTTGCACTAAACTAGTAACTCCCACTCCTCCTTCTACTCCACTGAAGATATAGAAATTGACCAGGGTCGAAATGGTTGAATGCCAACTCAAAGGCCTTTGTTATGATGACAAATATTTTCCGGGACACACATGTAAGGAACAAAACATTTTTATGTCCATCTCGAAGGATGTTTCAAAAGAGAATGTTGAGGCTCCCATTGTGTCTGTGTCACCTGAACCCACTAACATAGCCCCTCCAGTNCAAATATTTTCCGGGACACACATGTAAGGAACAAAACATTTTTATGTCCATCTCGAAGGATGTTTCAAAAGAGAATGTTGAGGCTCCCATTGTGTCTGTGTCACCTGAACCCACTAACATAGCCCCTCCATGAGACCCTCTTGAAGTAGAACCGATCATTCCCTAAATGCTCTCACTAGATTCTCTGCTCCCTAAACCCTCAAGCTAATCGGTTACATCAAGCTTAGGAATGTCATCATTCTTGTTGATAATGGAAGCACCCATAATTTTATTCATTGCCACATCTCCCAAGAAACTAATTTCTATATCCGTATAGTCAATAATTTCCAAATCATGATTGCCAATGGTGGGTACATGAAATGTGGAGGGCACTGTGAAAATGTGTGTCTCCAAATTGGTGACTACCATATGAAATATCATATGGTTGCTATCGACATGGACGGTTGTGACATTGTGTTGGGTGCAAAATGGCTAAGGACTTTGGGTCCCATTCTCATGGATTGTATGGAATTAACCATATAATTCGACTAGGAGGGCCAATAATATGATTTTCAAGGCATCACCGTTGGTTCCCCAGAGATTATTAGTTCCCATCGCATGGAAAAGCTGCTCAAAAAAGGTCATTCTGGCATTATTTCCCAACTCCATGCCATACAAGCCACTGAGACACCCTCTGTGCTGTAGGACCTCCAATCCATCCTCTCTAAACATGAGGTGGTTTTGTCCACTCCCCAGGGACTCCCTACTTTCCATGGTGTTCATGATCATTCCATTCCCCTTGTCCTAGGAATCCTTCCTCCCAATATCTGTTCCTATCTTCACCCCTTTTCCCCAAAAAATGAAATTGAAAAAATGGTTCAAGAACTGCTCAACGTAGGTGTTATATTCCCTAGTATGAGCCCCTACTCTTCTCCTATGGTCACGATACTTAAGAAATAAGGTTCTTGGCCCATGTGTTGTTAAGAATTAAACATCCATATAGCATAGAAAAACCTCAGGAAAAGTACTCAACGCCTTGAAAAAGAGATAATTTCAGATAATAAGCCTCTTCGAGGGGGCAACCTCCTTTTACCCCACTTAAATGTTTAAGTACAAGATGATTCAAAATGAAAATGTCTCCTTGGTATATATAGGAGACTAGGAGGTATAATTACAACTAATGGCCTAAAGCCGACATGAATAAAATAACATTACTAATCTAATATTCCCCAATTAAGGGGTAATGAGCCAATATTAGGGCTTAACATGCCCCTCCCCTTGAGACAAGTGTTGTCCACAACGCTTGAGTAACTCTAGATGCTTCTGTATAAAAGACTCATCTTCCCAAGTGGAATCTTCAGCCGGTATTTTCCTCCATTTAATGAGATACTCTGAAATGGATCTATTCCTTAGTTGGCGAATTCTTGTGTCAGTGATGGATTCAGGCTCCAATATGATTTTTCCTTCCTCGTCAAGTTTTGGCAATATAGTTTGAACTAGGATATTGTCACCTATAACCTTCTTTAAGCATGAAACATGGAAAACTAGGTGTACTCGTGAAGATGCAGACAACTCCAATTTGTATGCCATAGTACCAATCTTTTGCAACACCTTATAAGGGCCATAGTACTTTGATGATAATTTATTATCCTTCTTGGATTGCTTGAGGGACATCTGTTTGTATGGTTGTAGTCTTAAAAATACCCAATCCCCTACTTCAAAACTTCTTTCACTACGATGTTGATCTGCTTGTTGTTTCATGCGATTTTGTGTCATGGTCAGGTTGTCCTTTAATATTTGGAGAACTTGTTGTTGATTCTCGATGTGATCTTCCACTGCTTGAACCTTAGATTTTTATTTTAGAGAAGAAGTGATGGAAGGAGGGTGGTATCCATAAAGTGCCATAAATGGTGTCATTTTTGTTGCAGTATGAAAGGAAGTGTTATAC
>JASDQU010407249.1:0-10606 GCA_032191745.1 Picea mariana
AATGTCAAATCGACTCTATTATACTGCACGCAGGTTTACCCTAGTCAGGGTTTAACGTCAAAGCGACTCTATTATGCTGCACGCAGGTTTACCCTGGTTAGGGTTTGCCTACTACTGATTTGTTTCTGCTGTATGCAGAAAGCATGCATATATGTTGGGCATCAATTGAGTTTCAAAGTCCTTATGCTCGCCGTACGAAATATTGTCAATCTCTATGTGCAAATGGGAGATGACGAAGACAGGGAGAAAACGAGGTCACCGTGTTTGGTATGTAATTCAAAGGTCGTGGAGGGCTTCTAGCTTACTGTTCGCTTCGAAACTTTTGAATCATTGACTATGACAACCTCGATCGAGAACTCCAAGAGACATATGCACTGGCAACGAACTCCAAGAGAATCTTTAGTTTTTAATATATAATATAGAGATTATTATAGGATTTTATAGCTATTATAAATATTTACTTGAGTTTTTTTCTATGCTGCATTGGTTTTTGGGATAGGGGACGCGTCTTTCGCACTGTTAAAGCGCACTTTCAAAATTTTCAGGGGATCGTAATAATATATATATATATATATTAAAATTCATCATAAATATTTGTAGTTGTTCATCATAATAAATGTAGTTGTTTCAAGCTTGTAAGCATATTAAGTCATATTATAGAGTGTTATGCATAGCCTTTACATTTGTGAATTCTTAAAAAGCTCAACTAATTTAAAAAATGGTCGAGTGACATTTCATTATTGGATGCTAGACAAGAGAAAAACGTAGTTTAGCTTTAGGAAACTTAAATGAAAAATGTCTCTATAGTAGTTTTTCTTACTCATATTTCTTGTTAATGGCGATTATGTCGAAACATAAAAGGCATTCCCTTCTGAATAGGTTTTGCAGATTTTTATGGTTGTGTTGAAAACCACTATAAAACACTTTCTGTAAAGAAGTTAGATTCATATTTCAGATTAAGAATGTGATTGAATAGGAATTTATTCAAACATTTAGTGCCCAATCAAAGTCACTACTATCTGATTGTTTTCACAATACTTGAGATTCCTTTGAAATGTTTCATTTCTTGTTTTTTTACATGGAAACTTTGTTTGTTGTAACCTTGTTGCTAGAAATACAATATTTAAATCCCGAGAAACCCACATCAAAACCCATCATACAAAACCCATGTTTTGAGCTACAACTTTTACAACAGATTTAGATTCAATGCAATACAAAAGTAATGGATGGGAAAAATGATCTTATTGTCCAATCATCAATTTCTATGATTGTCAAGACTGAAGATATATGCCCTAAATATCCCCAAAATATGCCCAAAAAAATCCTTGAAATCTGCCTAGAACATCTTTGAAATCTGTTCCTAACATCCCTGAAATTTGTAAGGAACATCTTAGGGACTACCAACAAATCCCCGAGTCCTGAAATCCTCGGTAAACAGGAACGATAGGTTTGTAGGTTTTTTTGGGAGGCACGAGTCCCCATTCAACATAAGTTTTTTTATTGTACATTTTTTTTTTTAATAATATTAGAATTTGGTATTCATTTTTACCAATTAAACAAAATGTATAATACTATAATGTTTTTATTTTTCCAATTTAAAAAAAAAATTAAATTGAGAATTTTTTAAATACTAGTCTGATCATTGTTTTTACTACAACTACAAATAAAAAGTAAAACAATGTTTTAATGGTTTTATTTTTCTAATTTAAAAAAATTATAAATTGTGATTTTTTTAAATACTAGTCTAATGATTGTTTTTACTACAACTACAAATAAAAAGTAAAACAATGTACATTATAAAAAAAAATATTACTATATAATTAAATAAAAAAATAGTTCTATGTTTATAAATTTTTAATGTTTTTTAGCCTTTACTCATGCATTTCTTTATGGACTACTTGTACTTATAATTTTTTTCACATTTTTAATGTTTTTTAGCCTTTACTCATGCATTTCTTTCTGGGCTACTTGTACTTATAAATTTTTTCACTTTGATCTTTTATATATAAGTTAAATAAAAATAAAAAAATTAATTTATAATTTACTTATAATTTTTTATATATAAAAGTTAAATAAAAATAAAAAATTAATTTATAATTTACTTATAATTTTTTTTATTTTAAGTTTTTATATATAAAAATTAAATAAATAAAAAAAATTAGTTTATAATGTATACTTATAAAAAGAAAATGACAATGACAGGTAGATAGTTTTCTAATAAGTAAAATTTAGGAATGTAAAATAGTTTCTAGCCAATGCTTAACCAAAACTATGAATTCTACCTAAAACATAGCAATGAGTCATTCAATAATGCTCAGAGCTTTGATGAATCTAGACAAGGTTGCGGCCAAAACTATGGATTCTACCTAAAACTTAGCAATGAGTCAAATAATGATGCTCGGAGAGGTTGCGTCAACACTTTCAAGCAACTTAAAACTTAGCAATGAGTCATTCAATGATGCTAAGAGCTTTGATGACCCTAGACAAGGTTGCGTCAACACTTTCAAGCAAGTTAGAGTTAATGAAATTCATGATGTGGAATAACAAGGACTAGGATGCATGCAATGTGAGGGATCTAAGGATAGAAAATTTTCGTTAAGAAAATCATTTTAATAATGAAAATATTGTAAATTATTATGATTTCATTTGAAAATATAAGGTTTAAACATTATTCACTTAATATTATTTTAGTTAACAATATATAATCATCAATTAAAAATAAAAGAATCAAGCTAAGAGAGAAAAGTCGAAGAGGCTTATTAAAAAATTTAAATAGATCCTCAATTTTGAAGACTTGGAGTTAGTAGAGGTTTCAACAAGGATACCTATGAACATTACACCCAATCAGTTGGAAAAGTGTACCATGATTGTGACCCAATCCACACCTTGTTTATGAGGATCTTCTCCTTTCCAAGAGATTTACATTTTTTTATCCCCATAGCTACTTGTTGGCTCATAGGTTTTGTGGGAGATAGATGTAAATCTATGGAAATGTTGCAGACTAGGGGATAGAGATGAGAAAAATAAAAGAGAAAGAGAAGATCAAATCAAACAATCAACTTAAGGATATAACTTATTTTAAGTGAGACGGTCATGATCATGGGGGCTTTACTTTGTTGACCAATATCTTATCATGATCATGGGGGCTTTACTTTGTTGACCAATATCTTATCACGTTAATTCATAAAAGGGTTTTTTTAATCGTGAAAAATAAAGTCAATATATTATAGGTATTGGAGGAAGATGCAAGATGGGAGGATTTATAGGTAAAATTTAGGAGTTGTAAATTTTACTCCACATCAATGTTAATTATTTCCTTTACACAATCACACACACACACACACACACACACACACACACACACACACATATATATATATATATATATATGTTCAAAGACCCTTGTCACACTAAACTAAAACAAAATAAAAATTGAATTTTGTAACACAAAAAGTGAATTAAAAGAAAAAAAACATAATATAATTATAAAAAAAAGGAGTTGTTTAAGTGTTCTAGGTTATGGATCTTTTCCTTGGAATTTGGCAACATGAATTTGCACCAAATCACAATTTTCTAGTGTTTAAATTGCATTTCTAAATGCAAAAATGGATACAACCTATTGAAAAATATAGAGAATTAACCACTCAAATTTGCAAATCCAACAATTTTTGGTGAAATTTCAGGCCAAATATCATCAAATAGAAAAAACCTAAAATCTTTAGACCACTTCTAAAAAGAATATAAAAAAATATATCAAGTTACTAAAAAAATAATATAAAAGTAAAATAAATCAGTGAACTAGATTGAGATATTGAATTTCAACATGTACAATAAAATTTATTTAATAAAAACTATAGATATATCATAATTTAATTACAACTTTAGTAATAAATATAAATTGACATTTCAAAATTATAAAATAGAATTCAAAATATTACTAAGAAATTTTAAATTCATAAAAAAATAAATTAATCATTTAAGATAATACGCATTTAGGATAATACTTAGATAAATCTTAAATTATTTAGGATACAAGGAAGTCAATAAAGGGGGTTCAAAGTTATTACAACAATATGATCATAGTGAGGTCAACATGTCACCTACATGACTAGAACATGGATATGTATGATAACATTCCAACCAAAACCACTCAAGATAAACCCAATTCACAAAATTAGATTATCATAATATTAAATAATTACTTTTTCCATAAATCTACTCTTTAATAATGATTCAAAAATATATATTAATAAGTTTTTTATCATAGTTTTTTTTTATAAACATGTTATTGGATAATAACACAATTTATTTAAAATATTTAAAATAAAGTTTAATTTCTATATATTTTTAAAATAATAACAAATCTCAATACTAAAAGTGTAATGTTTTACCATAATTTTTTTTATAAATATTTTTTTTTGATAATAACTCATTTTAAAATAATAACAAATCTCAATACCAAAAGTGTAATGTTTTACCATAATTTTTTTTATAAACATATTTTTTATAATCACTTAGTTTATTTGAATTCTACTCTTTAATAATGATTCATAAAATTAAATCATTACTTTTTCCATAAATCAACTCTTTAATTAAAAAATTTATAAACATCTTCTTTGATAATGACTCATTTTAAAATAATAACAAATCTCAATACCAAAAGTGTAATGTTTTACCATAATTTTTTTATAAACATATTCTTTGATAATCACTCACTTTATTTGAAATCTACTCTTTAATAATGATTCATAAAATTAAATCATTACTTTTTCCATAAATCAACTTTTTAATAATGATTCAAAAATATATAGTAATAGTTTTTTATCATAATTTTTTTATAAATATTTTCTTCAATCTCAATACCAAAAGTGTAATCTTTTACTATAATTTTTTTTTTTTATAAACATATTATATGATCATGACTCAATTTATTTGAAATCTATTTAAAAGATTTCAAATAAAGTTTATTTCTGTATATTTTTAGAATAATAACAAATATCAATACCAAAATTGTAATGTTATATTAATCAAAGTAGAAAATATTAATAAAGTTTTTTTAGTAGGTTTATAATTCTAAAAAGTGTAATATTATATTAATAAAAGTGAAAATTATTAATAACATTTATTTACAATGTTTGAAGGTTTTTATTCATTTTAATATCAAATCACAATTTAATAATTGAATCAATGTCATTATTATTTTCATAAACACATTTTTGAATAACAAGGCATAAACTATTTTAACATAATTAAAAAAAATTAAAATGCATTGAATATATAAATATATAAATATGGAATTCCAATATAACATAAATAGTATTTAATTTTTATTAATTATTTTTTTAAATGATAATAAAAAAATAAAATTTATTAATTGTATAAAAAATATTTTATATTTTTACATTAAAAAACATATAGAAAATATAAGAATAAAATTGATGGATAACATTTTACCATAATTCCAAATCTCTTATTTTATTTAAAAAAATTCTAAATTTTCTTACAATCAAATTCACATGGTACATATTTTTATGTAATAAATATAATTATAATTGATTTGAGAAATAAATGACATAACCATTTTGTTTCTAGATTTATTTATTTTAGTTGGATTTTTTTTAAGTTTAATATACATATATTGAGTTTTATTATAAACATAATTATTTCAAGATATATTATTATAATTTTATTGTGTTAAAATTAATTTAAATTATTTATGTACATTTTATATGGTGTTGATGTTCATAGATCAAATTCAAATATATTAAAGATATTTTTAATTGATGATGATGGTGATGGTGACGGTGTTCGTGGGACAAAAGACTCTCTTCCTATAGGGATTTTGTTACTAAAGTATATGGAGGTATCCATACCCTACCCCTCCTTTGGAATTGAACTTGTACTTTGGAGGAAACACATGTTCTTAACCATTAAACCCACTCAAACTGTACAATATACACATATATAACAAAATTGAATAAAATATATTTAAAACTCATTAATATTAATTAATAAGCAATTTTATAAACAAAACTATGTCACACTATTTTTTTTAACAAATATATAAATCAATAATATAAAAGATAAACTGAAAATCAAATCACTACTTTAATAGTGGTGGTTTTGATATTTTCAACCATACTTATTCCTTAAAAAAAAATTTAAAAAGAAAAAAATATTTTATGTTTTTATGTGTTTTATATAAACTAGTAATGTTAAAATTGAATTTAATAACTTGTTTAGAAAAAAATAAATAAATAGCAATGCTCAAATTGAATGTAGTTGAAAACAATTGCTCTTAAATAAATCTAATGATTAAGAACATATGTATTATTATTATTGAAAATGATAACTATAAATAATATATTTAATTTTTAATATTTATATTTAAACAAATCATAAAATAAAAATAACTAAAAAAAAATTAAAATATCATATAAGATTAATTAATAAAATATTATAGTAATATAGTGGTTTTTAATACACTTTATTTATTTTATAGTAATGATTAACATTGTTGGATTATTATGACGGAAGGATCTATCGCTTAATTGGACAACGAGAAGATATCGAAGCAACAAAGGGAATAATGTTAATCGTTGCGGCTACATAAAGACACCAATTTAATCATGTGTACATATGATGTTGGTGTATATCCTTGTAAATGTGTGGACTTAGTATTAAATCAATCAAGTTAAAAGATATTAATTACATCGCATATATGAAGGGATACAATTGTTCATATTTAAATTTAATTTGATTATATGATAATGACATATTCCCATTACTAAATCATATTTTTAAATTTATTTAAATTTTAAATATTTTATAATACAAAATTGGTATAGATGTTAATAATTAGGACATGCTTCAAGATGGAGAGCGAAGAGGTTAGTGGTTTTGTTGATTGGTTAGGGTTGCAGGTGTAGGGGAGGAGTAAGGGTATGAGTATGGCAGCACAAGCTCAAGAGGAGGCAGACAAGTCAAGGCCCTCAAGTCTTATCAGGGATCGAGGATAGAGAGAATCTTTAACATTCAAGGAAGAAGTTTTGGGAAAAGTGACGACACAAGTCGGGGATATGGAGATGGGCAGTATAGGCAAGGGAAACAAGGACGAGAATACGGAGTAGAAAAAATCTGGAGCCAACAAAACCAAAGTGAGTGGATGCCATGCATCCAAAAAGGAAAACCCTAGGTATGAGGTCACTTCTAATAGTACAGGAAACTACATACAACACATGAAAGATCATGCTTTAATAAGTAAATTCATGGGGATTTGGCCTTCGAAAAAAGATCTCACGGGTTGGGTGAGCTCCAGATGGAAGGTCAAGGTTCTGGTGGACCTAAAGCTAGGATCTAAAGGTTTTTTCACAACCATTTTATCTAACATGGAAGACATGGAAAAGGTGTTTGAAGAAGGTTTGTACTTCTTCAATTCTGTAAGCCTCCACTTGTGTTATTGGGCAGAGAGATTTTCCCCAGTGAAAGAGGACTTCACGACAGCCACAGTATCGCTCCAGATGGATCTCAGTGGCCATCCACCTCTTCGACTAAATCACCATTTTGAGCCTGTGGATTTGATAAACCATGATATTCACCCTTTTCATGGGGAATGGAATGTAATTGCATCTTCATTTGTTAATTACAAACATCATTTAATGATTTCCTAGTGGTCTTATGTACATTCCTATAGCATAGTGTTAATGCACCGGATCCCATTAGAAATCCACAGTTAAGCATGCTCAGGCTAGAGTAGTACTGGGATGGGTGATCACCCGGGAAGTTCTAGTGTTTTACATTCCTATGTCATTTTATAAAATTAGTCCAATTTATCCCACATGCATCATGGGAATTGTTCTCCTCTCACTCTCTCATATATAATTTAGGTGAAGGAGGCCCTTTAACCCTATAATGGAGTGTGATGTAAAGCTTCTTGTGAATGAAGCATAGCCAACATATCTTTCTTTTTAGAGATAAGCTACCCCATTTTTCCAGTTTGTGTTCTACAATGCTTTTCTATCTCATTCAGTAATAGAAGTTGGGTTTCACTGTATTTATGTTTTCTCTTCTATATTTTGGTGTATTTCATTGTTATATCTCGATTATATTTCTTCCTTCATGTCGTTCCCAAAATAATCTGGATAAGTGGTATCAGATCAGTCTTCTCATTGTCATTTCTCACAACAGGTCCCCGACGAGTTCAGGGTATAGAGATTTGGGTCTTAAGCTAGTTTTTCTTGAGGACAACCACTCTCGCTAGCCCAAACAACCTCCCATGGAGGAAGAAAATAGAGATGACAGAGAAAGATATCCTTTCAAGATGTTGCTCAAGGAAGCCCTCATGTGACAAAGGAATGAGATGACAGACAACTTCGCTAAGATCCTTTGAAGACTACCGATGGTGCCAGCCAAGGCATCTTCAACAACAAACCATTTCACAAGTGCGACACCCTTCAAGGTACAAGTCAATTTTGATATCCCCTTATTTGAAGGCAAGATAGATGCAGATGCTCTAGAAAATGGTTGAAACTGCTAGAAGGTTATTACTCTGTCCAAAAAAAATTGACAGTGAAAAGATCACCTTCACACTCCTTAAAACCCTTCCCCATGTCAAATCTTGGTGGGAAGGTTACTGGGAAAGGTATATCACAGATGAATCTACATTATTTAGGAGAGAACCCACTTGGGTGGCCTTTGTAGATGCCCTAAAGGAGGCGTTATACCATGTCAGAAACTATGATAACCAATACATGAGATGGAAAATTCTACGTCACAAAAGAGACTAGACGGTGGCAGAGTACACCAACATCTTTCATACCTTGTGCTCAAATCTGGGTATCAAAGACTCTGAGTGACACCTGGTTTTGAAGTACCGTAGTGGTCTACATAGGTACATCCAAACAGAGATGGATTTCTTGGACATCTCCTCATTGGGAGTTTCTTATCAATATGCAGTCAAAATTGAGAAGAAATTCAAGCAACAAAGTAAGTGGGAGAATCATGGACAGAGCAAGGAAGGCCAAGCTCAAGAGAGCTAGTCCTAGATGAAAGAAAATAAGGGTAAAGGGAAGTCTAAGAAATACACTGGAAAGTGGTGTGAGTTCCGCAACATCCCTTGGCACAACACTAATGAATGTCGCTCAATACAATCATTGGTGGCTGAGTTCAAAGACAAAGAGTCGAACCCCGACTTGGACCCTGATTCAGAAAATAATAAAAGGAGACAGATCATTGATGCAGAAGCCACTTCTACTGTCACAACTACAACAATCCAACCAGAAGAGGATCCTGAGGAGGGGGAGTGACCCTTACATTCACAAATGTGGGCAAAGGGGACCCCACTACATTTTATTGTTGATATTGAAAGCTAAAAGAACAACATCTCAGCAGAGGTTGTCAAGCAGTTGGATTTGCCAACAACATCACACCCGCATCCATACAACATAAGGTGGCTTCGCTAGGGTCAAGATATTCATGCTATCCAATAATGTCTCATGTCCTACTGCATCGATCCCTTCAAGTATGAGGTATTGTGTGATGTTTCCCCACTAGAAGTCTGTGATGTTCTATTAAGACAACCATATATGTGGAAGCGTCATACTGTTTATGAGTCTCGACCCTGTAGCATCATTGTTACTCTGGGGGTTCATCTATACCAGATACTAGAGGTAGTTCCGACTATTATCCCACCAAAACAATGCCACAAAGGAATCTCTCATACTGCAAAGTTTATCCTCTTCGCAATCCGATCAAAAGGTGAAAAAAAGGACACTGCAACTACTGCAACCTCAAATCAAGACCTTTTTGTCCAGCAGAAGCAGATCGAAAATATTGTAGACAAGTACCAATATGTTCTTACTGCACCTACGGGGGTGCCTCCACACTACCCAGTCAAGAAAGGTTATAACATAACCCTTCAAACTCTTCATGCTGCATCTTCACTGACAGATTCCTCCCACACTCAGATAGATCATGCAACTAGATTGGTTGAATGGATCCAACCCCTCTAGCAATAGGCTCATGACACCCTTCAACAAGCTAAGAAGGACAACTTCTTCAGCAAGGAAAGAAACACTCCAAGCTTTAGATTCAACAGAAGTCTCTTTGTCTCCAAAGGGAACTTGAAATGATTGGGACCATTGCTTCCTAAGGGGGGAGGGATGATCCAGATGGATTTCAATGGCCATCCACCTCTTCGACTAAATCACCATTTTGAGCTAGTGGTTTTGATAAACCATGATATTCACACTTTTGATGGGGAATGGAATGTAATGTCATCTTCATTTGTTAATTACAAAGATCATTTAATGATTTCCTAGTGGTCTTATGTACATGCCTACAACATTGATCCGGATTATTTTCGGCACGAAATGAGAGCGGAGATATAATAAGGAAATGCACAGAGATATCGCGTATATCCAGTAATATAACAGAAATATATCAGAGATGCAACCATAAACACAGAGATACAATAATACACGATTTCTATTAATGAAATAAATGTACAGAGACTGTAAAAATACAGAGTGAAATACTCGCTAGAATGGTGGCAGCTTATCTCTGAGAAGAGATGTGACGGCTACTCGCATTCGCAAGAAGATGGTTA
>JASDQU010407250.1:0-10606 GCA_032191745.1 Picea mariana
ATAACGGAATTGTAATGTTGTTGTTAAGGACGAACTTATATGTTGAAATGTTCTTGAATCAAGCTCATTAGATTTATGCCGAGTTAGTAAAGGAAGGGTGTAGTTCTAATAAGTAACGTGGTACTGGGTTTGTAGACCTTCTTGTGCTTGGTCGGTTCGTGTCGGGCGGCATATAGACTCCTCTTGTGGCTTAGTATTCATGACTGTGTGTAAATCCGGTGGAAGGACTCCTGAGCCGTATCAGTAGTCTCGGGCTGTTTAAAGGTACAGTTCCACTACTGCGACTCTACTGTTGGACTCTTCCTTTCTGTGACAGTTCTATACCTAACCCCTGGTGTCTTCTTCTACTTACAGCTGCTAGTTGCTCGTCGGATGTCCAGGGGCGTTTATTTCCGTTGTCACTGTGATATGTCGGGTCGTCTTGATTGCATTGTCTTACTTGTGTCTTGTTGGTTTGAGTGGTGACGTAATGTCGAGGGGGTTGTTTCTTCTACACGCGTACACACTTTAAACAAGCACGAAAAAAAAAATTCACCTGTTGATAGAGTAGATGTCCTTAACTAGGAGGGTCGTTACACTCTAGCATCCACATATATCCTCTTTCCATTTTCTAATAAAACACACATATTACGACATCAACAAAATTTGGTTCCAAAATCAGTGCATGAGTTCATGGCATATTGGTCAAACTCTGGTTTGATTAAATTATCATTTTTTATTAAGGTGGAACATGATTTCATCCTCATGCACATGCATGCAATGAGGATAAGACACACTACAGGAATTTAGTACATGAACCAATCAAATTAGTGATTACAATAAGATTGTACTTCTATTTCTATGCTATTTCAAGCCATGTGAAATCTATATCGATCAAATTGTGAAGGATCGAGTAAAAGGGGGGCAATTCTGCATCAATTCGATACATGTTTGAGCGTGAAATCAATTGTTGACATGTGTGAACATCTCCAAATGAAAAATGGCCAAAAGGGTTTTTGTATAACGATGTTATCTACCTCCCATAGAAACAGGTTTTTATTTGGATGTACGGATTTCAAGAAAATCAAACATTTCAAAAGTTGGAAAATCCAGTTTTTTAGCAGAAAATTAGTTGGAATGGGCATTTTGCGGCTCCGTTTGCATGCCATTCGGAGTAGATATAGACAAACCACCAAAATGGGTTTTTCAAAAACCCAAATCGCTACAAAACCCATAAATTTGTTTTTGAAACTTCAAGGGATTGGGAGATCTCGTGGGGTCTTCAATGCCAACTTGGCAGAAATGACTGTCGCGTCCATATTTGAAAAAAACCCAAATTGGTGCATTTTCCAAATTTCATGCAAGTTGTTCAAGGTTGTTTTGATCTGATCCTATCTTATCCTCATGATATCAACATCTATAAATCATGGTGTGGATCAAGATATTTTATTGATTGTAACGGAGAGATCATTAACATGTTGATTTTTCTTTTTAAAAATTATTATATGAGAACCATCTGAGAATAATGTAATTGGAAGATTTATTTCAATACAATGATGGGTTGGTATTCTGGAGAATTGGTTTTGGATTGAGAATTCTATGACCTAGTAGCTTTCTTGGCAGCGTTAGTTAGGTTGGGAAGGGCCCCTCAATCCTGGGTAACAATCTGCCTCTTGATCTCTGCTTGTTAGATTGTGAGTGCAATTAATTTCTATTCCATTTCTATTTTGTTTGCATTATTTTTCTCCATGTTTCAAGTGTGTTGTTTGATATTAGTTTTGTATTATTTCGGTTTGATAATTTTATTATGAATTCTCATGAGATCAATCCTAAAAAAGAGAACCTGCAATCTTGCAATTTTTCTTTGTTTGGCACTTCATTCTCCCACAAATAGATCAGTGATTTCTCTCTACAATTGATAACACTACATATCTGTCCATTTAATTTTCCAACCCCCAGCCTTTCAACTACTCTTTCACACCTTCACGATGACATATCGACCCTATTTTCCTCACTTTAACAGTTATTCATCCTCCTAATTAACGTTGCACTTTTTTCCAAGCTACTGTTTACTTGTTGTGCATATTTTAAATTATTTTTTCGGTGTGTATGTCGTGTTAAACCTCCCTTATGTGAGTTATGTTCCATTCCATTATGTTATGGTCTCCATTACTTGTTTTATAAATAATGCATTCTTATATTGGCGTGATTATGTTCATGACATTTTGGACTGTGTTGGTAAATGTGTGATTGTATTGTTCACATATATTATTTTATTTCTTATACATCATTTTATTCGATTAGGTCATTTTGATTTTGTTCCTTTATATATATTTATTGTTTTCTTAATTGTTGATTGCTTTGTTAATATTTAATTAATGTTTATTTCGTGTTGTGTTGTGTATTATCATTTTTGTTTATTATTGTGTAATAAACATTTGTTTCAAGTTGTTATTCGTATTTTATATTTGTAGTTATTTTTATTAATTATATATTGTGTGAATTGCAATGTTAGATATTATTTTATGGTTGTTAAATAGATTATGTATTGTCATATCACTATTATAGGTTAATGCATTGTTTTGTTACTACATATATTGTGGTATTGTTATTTTTTTCTCTTGATTAAGTATCACAATTACATATGTAATGTTAAATTGAAGATCCATACAAAGCAATATCATTCTTGTACATAAATCTCGTACCAACACATTCCTTCACAAAAACAAAACTAATTATGTACCTCCACTTTCACTTTCCTCTCATTGCCAGGCATATCTTTTCTTGAGGACCAATCTCTGAAGCATGTTTCTTTGAAGTATTTACGTTACATCCTTTTCTCTAGATAGGGTTACTTAGGAATTTGGTGGATTTTCTCTTAAAACTAGTAAATTCAACTTTAGGTCAATAGCACACATACATGAGGGTTTGAGTAACCTCACTTGTTTCTTTGAAGTCTTTATGTTACATCCTTTTCTCTAGATAGGGTTAATTAGGAATTTGGTGGACTTGCTCTTAAAACTAGTAAATTCCACTTTAGGTCAATAGCACACATACATGAGGGTTTGAGTAATCTCATCTAACTAACTGATTTGAATGCCAGTTTGGGTAAATTCCACATTTAATTTTAGGTTTCCTTACTTGTCCTTTAATCTAGTTGCTTTAATTTAGTTTTCCAAGAGTTTAGAGAACCACTACAGGAATAAGCCATTGGAGATCGAGATCTAACTCGAGAGACGTGATCTTGTGATCCAGTGTTAATCTACATCTTGTAGTGTGAATTTTCATTTGAACTTGTCTTACTTGCATTCATTACATTTTGAAGTTTTTTTACCAACTTTAGAATAATCTAAACTAGGCTCCAATCTTGCATTTGTTGTGCTTGCACCTTTATGTCTATGACTCCCTTGTTGACAATTTAATGTTGGGAATTAATAATGCATATATTTTACCCAACATTTTTGGCATCATTAACGGGGAGGTGTTAAAGGGATTGAGGTCTAGGTAGGTAGGTTTCCTTTAATTTACACAGCCTGGTGATGGACAAGATGGTAATACGAGAGGTAAGAACCTACAAATCGACTTTAGTGGGTCTCTACCCAAACCCAGGTATGTTCCTTTTGCAAGTGTGTTTCTCTTTTGCAAAGTGTGCTTAATTTCCTACAAGTGTGCTTCTTTTCATACAAGTGTGGTGTGATTTTCAAATTCTGCAATTAGTTTCTATTATTTTTTATGTTTTTCTTGAAATTGTTGCAAGTGTGTAGTTAGTTTTCATTTCATTTTTCATCTAAAATACTAAAAATGAATAATAATTTGGGTTTTGTAAGAACCCCATGAACTAATCCATGTGTGAGACAGGACCCATCAACCAACAACATGGATTCAAATATGATAATGAGTTTGGAAGAACTCTCTCAAATCCTAGCAGCAGACGAGATCTCTTCTTCTTGGGAAGAGCACATCTTGACAACAGTCACGAACCTATCTACTTGTCCAAAAGACATAGAAGAGACAAATTCCTCTAAGCCATGCCTAGAAGGATATCTAAAAACCTTTATTGATCAATATGGTCAATCTACCAAGGTGATTGAAGACTCATGGACTGTATCTAATCGGGAGAAACTACTAGAACCTGAGATCAAGGATTTCTTGATATGCATATCACCAACTCCAGTATGGATCCAAGAGACAAACCATCCAAAATAATATGATCTATGTGGCATGATAGAGGGATACATTCAAAGTGGTCTAAATGAGGAAGTGAACCAAGAACATCAAGATTACATTGAATATTGGTTCCATACGATAACTAGATTGAGCCACCACTCTCTTCTTGAACAACTCTTCACATCATCATTAAAGAAGTTGGTTCTTCATACGTTGGTATACATTAAATCTTATCTTTCAAACCTAGGTATGAATGTATTTCTACACCTGTTATGCAAATGGTTACATTGGAAATATTCTTACACGTGAAATACAATTTCTTGTTATTAGATAGGATAGAGTAATAGTTGCATGTTAGTTAACCTAGTTCTAAATAAATGCAACATATTTTCATGTTTCTTTTTAAAGAAATGAAATGAGATGAAGATAATATTGGTGATCTATCATCAAAAACCAAAACAACTTAAGATATTTCTTCTTATTATTACACACAAATTTCTTATTATTAATAATAACAGTTGCTCATAAGCCTAATATTTAAAATATTACGGGGATTTACAAACTCTTTAAGGTATGCATAATGATGCTCATAGGTAACTTGTACACCCTAGTTTCTTATCAGAACTTGTTCTTCAAGCATTCTTATCAAATAGTAGCAGGAGAGTGAATGAAACTTCTACTTGTGAGGAAACACAATCTTATATGGAGAAGATGAAGTTGGGGACTAGAGGAACCTTTAGGTCATTCTCCCATGGCCTCATCCACCACACCTTAAGTAAGTTTGACCATGATATGTCTTTTGACTAATCTCAATACATAAGTCTATTTTTCATATGAACAATCTTTTATGGGAAATCTATAAAATATCTTCCAAATCAATACCATCCCATCCTGTAAAAAGGTTTTCAAATATGCTTTCCCATTCATCCAAGAGAAATAAATCTATAAAGTTTATCTTAAGGGTAAATATCGGGACAAGAGCCTTTGATGGAAAATGGGTGTAAGAGGCTAACTCATTGGGATATTGAATGGTTCTACTAGTAGTGGGTACTAGCCTATGGTATAACTATGCAAACCCATTAGGGTACTGGACAAGCTTGTGGGAAATGAGGCATTTTTCTTGGGAAGGATATTTTTTAGATGTCAAAATAATCCCATCAGAGTATTGAACAGGTTTGTTGGCAATGGGTTTTGATTTTGATGTATTTCATTATGCCTAATCTATATTTTTTCGTATGAACAATATACTTGTATAAATACTTATGAAGAAGCATGCATGGTTGAACAAAAGGCTAATGAATCTCATCTAATTGCCATTTGAGAATGTCCATAAGATGGTCTTAAGACCCCGTCATTCATACCTAGGATGTCATTGTCCTAGAGGTGGGACCCATAAGTATAGGAGTCTAATAAACTCAAATGCGAACTTTATCAATATCACTTGAATAACATAAATTCTTTGAGAACTTAAACATGGATAACTGGTTTCTTATCGGTTTCTCATTTATTAAAGACCACCTATATCCTCATGTTTTCCTATTTAAGGATGAGAGGAAAAATCCCCCATCATAATTAACATGGTTTCTTGAGCATACAACTATTAATGATTGATGAAATCATATGCAATAAGTAATTTAGGAATTTCCTTTATGCTTGTAATGTTTTAAAATTAATTTCATTTCCAAATTTACAAGCATGGATAAAGTTTAAGTTTTGGATGTTTCTTTGGCATCACATCAATGTTTATTTATTCGCTCATAATAACAATGTTGGTTTAGTTCTTTTAGATTTTTCTGTTTCTATACTACCTGTACAAAAACTAGTAGGTTCATGTACCAACAATATAAAAATTTAATTCTTTTTCGAGGGTGCTTTTTGCAGGGTATTTTTAGCAGATCTTAGCTTTGGCATACTTCATTTCCCTCCTTCAGTCAACATGCACCGGTTTCACATAGTCATCTTTCATCTTGCACCAATTTTGTGTGATAATAAGAGTTTGCATGAGGACATGCAAACCAACAGGCACGGGGGAGAGAGAGACATAAGGAATCTTAGCATATCATAATTCATCAACTCTCTCCTATATATCTAGAAGCTCTCAGTATTGCTCGGTTTAATCTTTAGTTCATCCAACATGTACTCCCATTCATCAACCGACAACGCACATTAAATTGGAGGTAAACTTGAGGTAAAATTGGTTTAAGACTCTTTGATTCATTAAAAAGTTTAAGGAAACTTGATGATTAACCACTCCATACATTTTATCTTTTGTAAACCATTATTATTCAATCTCCATCTACAATGCATAATAAAATATATAATACTTTGATAAGTCCATTAGAATGAAAATAAAAATATCGTGGTACATAAATCCAACACAACATCTATAGTGTCATATCTTTATATATATCATAAATAATTCACATTAAAAGGATGAAGTCATTGTTGCCTAAAAACCACAAATAAGCATTGGTATTAAAGAAAATCATAGAGTATACAAACACCTAAGTCTGTATTCATATTACCATACCATCCACCATCCCTTCATAGACCATCCATCGCTTGTCGTCAATTTTAATTGCACTATTGTAAAATAAATCAACTCTATGACAGTATGATAAATCAGGTCACTACATAAGAACCAACACTCCCAATAATAATGTCGTAGAGGTCTATCTAAATATATAATGGGTAAGTATTTTGTTTTCATGAGGACATGCAAACTAGAAGGCGTGGGGGAGTGTTGGGCTCCAGATATGTCATATTTTCTATCATGTAAAACTTCCATTCATAAGCTATATTCCCACACTCTTAATACATTCTATAGCCATTATCCTGTCACTTACCACTAATTACATCCATTCTACCTTATGGTTAACTATTGTTGTTTTCTTGTATATTTAAGTGATAAATATGTTTTTAACACGATTTTATCGATGATGGTTTAATCCTATGTTTCTATGTCCAAGCAACATGTCCTTGTTCTAGTACCTATATTGTTCCTATACATGCACCATTCTTGTTCCGATACCATCAAAGTCATTCGGTACCAACACATTCTACAATCATCCTGTACCAACTCTAGAATCCACATATATCTTATTTCAATTTGCTAATCAAAAACACATAGTACGACATGAACATAATGTGGTGACAAAATCACTGCATGGGTTCATGGCATATTGGTCAAACTCTGGTTTGATTAAATTATCATTTTGATTAAGGTGGAACATGATTTTATCCTCATGCACATGCATGCAATGAGGATAAGACACACTACAACAATTCAGTACATGAACCAATAAAATCAATGATTAAAAGAAGGTTGGAATTCTATTTCTATGTTATTTTCAACTGTGTGAAAGCTATATCGATCAAATTGTGAAGAATCGAGTAAAAGGGGGGCAATTCTGCATCAATTCGGTACCTTCTTGAGCGTGAAATCAATATTTGACATGTGTGCACACCTCCAAATGAAAAATGGCCAAAAGGGTTTTCAGATAATGATGTCATATACCTCCCATAGAAACATGTTTTTATTTGGATACATGGATTCCAAGAAATAAAATATTTCCAAAGTTGGCAAACCCAAATTTTTAGCAGAAAATTAGTTGGAATGGGCATTTTGAGGCTCAGTTTACATGCCATTGGGATTATATACAGACAAACCGCCAACTGGGTTTTAGAAAACCCAACTGCCTACAAAACCCAGAAATAGTTTTGTGAAACTTGCAAGGGATTAGGATGTCTCGCGGGGTCTTCAACGCCAACTTTGGAGAAATGATTGTCACGTCCATATTTGAAAAAAAACCCAAATTGGTGCATTTTACAGATTTCATGCAAGTTGTTCAAGGTTGTTTCTATATGATCCTATATTATCTCCATGAGATTTGCATATATAAATCATGGTGTGAATCAAGAGATTTTATTGATTCTAATGGAGAGATCATTAACATGTTGATTTTTCTTTGTAAAAATTATTATATGAGAACCATCTCAGAATAATGTAATTGGAAGATTTATTTCAATACAATGATAGGATGGTATTATGGAGGATTGGTTTTTGAGTGAGAAGTTTATGATCTAGTAGCTTTCTTGGTAGCATTATTCAGGTTGGGAAGGGCCCCTCAATCTTGGGTAACGATCTACCTCTTTATCTCTGCTAGTTAGATTGTGAGTGCAATTAATTTATGTTCCATTTATATTTTGTTTGCATTTTTTTCTCTCTGTTTCAAGTGTGTTTCTTGATATTAGTTTTTTATTGTTTCGGTTTGATATTTTTATTATGAATTCTCATATCTGTCCACTTAATTTTCCAAACCCCAACCTTTCAACTACTCTTTCACACCTTCACGATGACAGATCAACCCTATTTTCCTCAAGTTAACAGTTATTCATCCTCCTAATTAACACTGCACTTTTTTCCAAGCTACCGTTTACTTGTTGTGCATATTTTTAATTATTGTTTCGGTGTGTATGTTGTGTTAAACCTCCATTATGTGAGTTATGTTCTGGCCCACTATGTTCTGACATCCATTACTTGTTTTATAAATAATGCATTGTTGTATTGGTTTGATTATGTTCATGAAAGTTTGGACTGCGTTAGTAAATGTGTGATTGTATTGTTCACATATATTATTTTATTTCTGATACATCATTTTATTCCATCATGTCGTTTTGATTTTGTTCCTTTATATATATTTATTGTTTTCTTAATTGTTGATTGTTTTGTTAATATTTAATTAATGTTTATGCCATGTTGTGTTGTGTATTATCATTTTCGTTTATTGTTGTGTAATAAACATTTGTTTCAAGTTGTTATTGTTATTTTGTATTTGTAGTTATTTTGATTAATTATATATTGTGTGAATTACGATGTTAGATATTAGTTTATGGTTTTGTTAAATAGATTATGTATTGTCATATCACTATTATAGGTTAATGCATTTTTTTGTTACTACATATATTGTGGTATTGTTATTTGTTGCTCTTGATTAAGTATCACAATTACATGTGTAACGTTAAATGGAAGATCCATACAAAGCAATCTCATTCTTGTACATAAATCCCATACCAACACATTCCTTCACACAAACAAAACTAATTATGTACCTCCACTTTCACTTCTCTTTCATTGTTAGGCGTATCTTTTCTTGAGGACCAATCTCCTAAGCGTGTTTCTTTGAAGTCTTTACGTTACATCCTTTTCTCTAGATAGGGTTAATTAGGAATTTGGTGGATTTGCTCTTAAAACTGGTAAATTCTAGTTTAGTTCAGTAGCACACATACATGAGGGTTTGAGTAACCTCATCTAGCTGACTAATTTGAATGTCAGATTGTGTAAATTCCACATTTAATTTTAGGTTGCGGGTGAAATCACGAAGGTGGGTTACACTTTCGTGACAATCGGGTCTCCAAATTTTCCAAAAACCACTTTTCGGCCGAACTAAATAATTTTTTCGGCCGAAAGATATTATTTTCGGCTGAACTATTGTTCGGCCAAAAATATAAACGTCAAATCGAACGGAGCCATAACCGGGCCCTCAATTTGCGTGTAGTAATTTGGTCGGCTGGATAATTTTTTTCCGGCAATGTTTTTTCGGCCGAAAACTTGTTCGACCGAATAATCTTTCGGCCGAATAAGTTTTCGGCCGAAAAATAGTTCGTCCGAAAGATGTTCTATATAATTGCCACACATTGAATTGCAACGTTTAGAAACTTCTTTTCGTGAGGCTCTGTGTCGAGAGCTCTGTAGCGATTTCGCCGAGGGTCGAGAGCTCTGTAGCGATTTCGCCGAGGGTCGTCGAGGTTCGAGGGTCGCCGAGGGTCGAGGGTCGCCGAGGGTCGCCGAGGGTCACCGAGAGTTCACAGGAGCAGTTTTGAGAGGTCGCGGGAGCAGTTTTGAGCGGTCACCGAGGTCATTTTGAGCGGTCACCGAGGTAATTCTATGTGTAATCCTTTGAAATTTGCACTGTAACTTTATTGCTTGAATGGGTAAAACGCCATTTCTGTTGAATACTTGATCTTCCTGTCGAAGTTTGCAGCACGCAAATCCTCACCAGCTAGTTTCACGGGCACACGAGATTCGCTGCCTGTTGGCTCAGCGAATCACTGTGAGATAGTCACATTGTATCACTGTTTATTTTTGTATCCTTGCAGTCCTGTGTATCATTGTATCATTGTATCATTGTATCCTTGTATCCTGTGTATCACTGTATCCTGTGTATCATTGTTTATCCTGCATCTTTGTATCATCTGTGTATCACTGTATCATTGTACCATTGTATCCTGTGTATCAACGTTTTTAGTCCACAAATTTTATTGTCATGGAATTCAATTCAATTCAAAATTTTATTGTCATGGAATTCAATTCATTTTTATTTTTTATTGTCATGGAATTCAATTCAAAATTCACTTTGTTGCAAATTATTTTGATGGATACCCTTCGACTGAAGACATA
>JASDQU010407251.1:0-10551 GCA_032191745.1 Picea mariana
GCTTTCATGCTGGGGGCATAACGAGCATAGTTTCTCTTCTCTGTGGAAAGATCATTAAAAAATGAAACAAAGGCCACTAGATTTCATGCTGGGGCATCACGAGCATAGTTTATTTTCTCTGTGGCAAGATCATTAAAAAATGAAACAGAGGCCTTGAGCATAGTTTTCTTTTCTGTAGCAAGATCGTTAAAAAATGAAACAGGAATCTGGGGATCAAACCTGGAACCTTGAGCATAGTTCTTTTCCTGTGTCAAGCTCATTAAAAAATGAAACAATCATCTCTCCCTTCAAGTTGAGTCTTTCGCTAGATCTCGTAGATGTCAAGTCGAGTCTTTCGTTAGGTCTCATTTTTTAACCTTCATTTCATCCACCTGTATCCTTTTTCTCCATCTAGCACAGAAATTGGTGACAACCTCAAAGTCAGTGAATGAATTGAAGCTTGGGGGGCACGTCTCCAGCCTTTGATGATCATTCTGGAGTCAAGCTGCCAGCTTTCAAGCTGGGGGCATACCGAGCTTAGTCTTTGTTCTTTCTCATGCTCATAAATACATGAGAATGCAACCGGGTAAAATTTTATCTCTTTTTCGGACTCGTATGGATACACGAACACACGAAAAAGGAACCCCCCTAGAGTCTCCTTTAAACCCTTTTCAGACTCTCTAAATATGAAAAGATTGTCGAGTGACCTTGCTTCCTTTCACACTCATTAAAAGGTTAGAAAGGGCATCTTGCGAGCGATAGTTTAACGCTTTTTCGGTCTCGTTGGACTACTGTACGAAAAAGGAACTGAGAGAGTTCTCTTTTAAGTGTTTTTCCAAACTCTATAGTCCTGAAAAACCTTCGAGTTTTCTGTCTTTGGACTCGTTAAAGCACACATCGATAGACCCATATGGGACTGAACCCTTAATTCTTCCGGTTCGTTAAACAAAGGAAGGGGAACTTACCGAAGGTGAGTTATATCGAGCATGTGTTATCCTCCTTGAGCTCATTAAATCAAAAAGAGGTACTCATCTATCTGGATGGGGGGGGAATTGAAAGGAGCAAGACAAGCAGTCTCTTGAGAACATCATCCAGCACTTCTTAGAGTCGCCCTTGAACACGACACTTTGTCACTTTGCACATATCATAATCTGTTGAACCTCTGCACTGAGCCAATCCTTTGAGTTCCTTTCACTCCTTTGGGTCACCTGATGCAAGTCACGGTATCCATTGTATAGTTTTGGTCCATCTCATGTTTTGTTGTTGTGCCTTAGTGTTCAAGGGAAGTATCCACCTCTAGAGTCATCCATCCCAAGTATCTTGCCTCAGAACCTGTGTCAGTCCATGTCCATCTGATCTTCCAATTACATCTTCATGCCCGTTTCGTGTCGTTGATGGGGGATACATCAAGGCCCTCCTTCGACAAGTCTATTCCTGTCGACTTCAACACATTATCCAGGAATTAGGTTTATAAACTAGTTAGTACTTTGGGACCTGCATTCCTCAATGGTAGGCCTCCTCACATTTGATAGGGGTTTACGTCATTGACCTCTGATCGAATGATTCCACGGATGTTCGATCTTAGCTCATCTATTCACATTCGCTGGAATGTACTAGGGTACCTTGGGAATCATTGACATTAATGGTGATCTCCCTCGCACTTGTTAATGGTTCCCACCATTGACCGGTAATCAAGTGGTTTCTGCCATGTTCGACGTCAAGACATCTATTCGCATGGTCAGATCCGTGCCATATAGGGATTGGTAAGAAGACCCTAGGTTGAGCGATCACTTTGATATATTCTTTGCCCGGGCTTTGAAGGAATTCACATTAGACAAAGAACACATACACTGTTACATAGATCCACTTTGTATTGGTCGTGGCTATGTCTTGTCATATCATAGATCCACTGTGTATTCTTCGTGGCTACGATCAGTTCGAGTCATGAGAGTATAGATCCACACTGTATCTTCAGTGTCTATACCTTTTTATCAATACAATTATGGATCCGTAGTGTATTTTATGGCGGTGATATCCTACTAAGTCTTGATCACCCAAGCATAGGTATGCCTGCCTTGGGCTTTGAAATATGTCATGATACTTGTTGGATGTTTGTGTGTAGCTTCTGTCAGGTTCTCCGAGTCTATACCCTTGCTTGAACATCTACAAAGTATTTCAGTTATCAGTTGGAATCTTCTAACTTCATACTTTGGGGGGCATTCTGTTACACGTCAAAATTACTCAGCTGGATAAGTGTCGCATGTCCCTCTCAATTGTCGTAAGTGTCGCATCTCCCTTACAACTTTTGCAAGTGTCGCAAGTTGGTCACAAGTGTCACAAATGATGTTCAGACATACTACCATGTCAACGACACTAAGGAAACACTTATAACATCTCATATGATTGATTTGAAGAAGGAGAACTGGTTTACTGAAGTCAAATAACTCTTGACACCTGAAGAAAGCTCTGAAACAAAGGTTTTGAGGAGGAGCGCTCCCCTATTTTATCCCTATAAGCATTGGCGCTCCCCTACAAGGCTTCAAGGAGTGTTATAACACTCCCTAGCCCCCTCTAAAGGAGCGCTGCTCATATTGAAGGCATTGGCGCTCCCCTAAAGCTTACCAGGGGGCGCTATAGCACTCTGATGCCCCTTCTAAGGGAGCGCTTCCTAATCTGCGGCATTAGTTGACCCGTTGAGGAGAATAAGGGGAGGATATTTCGAGATTAGGAGGTAGTTGTGTTCTAATTCTTGGTTTCATCAAGAGATCCCTGATCTAAGGAGAAGGTTCCCAACTTGTTCTAAAGATAACTCAAGAGGTTAAGCTCTTCTTAACCTATATAAACAGGCTCTATGATGGTGGAAAAGGGGGAAGAACTGAAGATATGAAACTTATGATCTTGGAGGAAACTCACAGTCAGCCAAAGGAGAGTGATCAGTGAAGTTGTTGTTATCCAGGTTGTGGATCTTTCAGGCAAGGGTTAGACGAAGAGGACTTGACGAAGATATCGCATTCACATCTACGATTGTAAGTACTGCTATCATTTTTCTCATTAATATGACACGCTTGGCCTATTTCTTTCTAGTTTGTGTCTAATGTTACATGAACTTATCATTAGTTGATAGATCTATTTTCAAGCTAATAGCAATAGAGTAGGAAGTGGTTGTATCTTGTTTGTCTGCAGAACTCAGTGAAGAGAAAAGGATTGGAACGCAACTCGGAGCATGCAGGGACAAACATCGATAAAAAGGTACTTCTGTCATCCTTCCTTCTCATGTGTTAGTTTAGATAGATTTGAAAGGAAGTCAGTGTCCACGTTAAGCATTTTCTATCTAGAGTTAGGGTCAAGCTCTTAGAGGTGATCTACCTGTCCTCAGGGAGATTTTCCTACAACAAAGATGAAGATGAGAAATTTTCCAGGTCCAAGAAGGTTCAGAGTCCAGCATATACAACAACAGTGGAGTTGTTGAGATCAATCTCCAAGTAGGGGATTGTTGGTTGTGGAGCCTGATTATCTTCCTGATTCAGAGGTCTTTTAATTTCAGCCATGTTTATACCTGATGAAGAATTTACACCCTAGAAGTATGTACACTCTTCCACGTGAGGGAGTGTAGAGGGGGGGTACCCCCTCTGCAGAGTCTGGGGGGGCTATCCCCCCGGATGGGGGGTCTGGGGGAAAGAGGGCCCCCAGCGGAGGTTTTGGGGCAGCATCCCCCGATGGGGGTTTGGGGGAGAAGCCCCCGAAGGAAAAATTTCCTTGTAAATGTATATTGTAATTTCATTGTAAATCTAGACCGTTCATTATAAGGTCACAGATCTAACGATAGAGATTATGTTAGGGTTTTTTTCCCTAGAAGGCAACTCTCNTGTGGCTATGGTTGATGGTGAATATTGTATTCTGAGATGGGATACTTTGAGAGAAAGAAGAGGAAGTTACAGTGGGTTTGTTGTAGGTTGTATCCCTTCATATGCTGGATAATAATAAAGGAAGGACCTGGCAATTTCTCTGGTGGACGTAGCCCACACTGGGTGAACCATGTAAATATGTGTCTCTATTGTATTGTGTATCTTCTGTGTTTTGTTTCCGCATTTGTTTTATTTTATTGATCCACGGTCCTATTTTTCTAACATGCACCATTTCTAAGAGAGCCCTCTCTAGATCCGAAGGGCTAGTTTCAGGTCTCAAAGTTGGTTGAAAAAGTTACCTTCATCATTTTTTCATCATCCAAATATATTTACGGAGTGCTAACAATATGGCATCGTTGTCCGAGACGAAGTTGAAATATTTTCCCCAGGAGAACATTAAACGTTGCAGTTTGGCCCCTGAGGGAAACAGAGGGACAAACACCTGTATTGGTTGAAGCCTTTACCTTGGCGACTCCATTCCAAACAAACCAGTATCCCCCAAGTAGCACTATTTAGGAAAACTGGTTCCAAAGATGTTTTACACCAGAGTTAATCCTGACCCAAACCCCTATGAGCCTGTATATGACCCCGAGAAGATTTTGCGCAAGGCCAGAGAGTAGGCGTCAGACCCATTATTTTTCCTAGACAGAAGTCTATCTTTGCCAAAAGAAGGCGCACAAATAATCAACGACCTAGATTTTGACACACTTTTTGAGCAAACTATGTTTAGGTCGAAGTCAAAAACTAGTTTGGACAAGACCGTTTTCGACCTGAACAATTTTCGAGCCCTGGTGCTAAACAATACCCCCCAAAATCCGAATCCCCCTAGCGTTATGGATGCCAAATTCTCTCCCCTCGTCCTACTAGCCTAATTACATGACTTGCCACTGAATTATAGCTAAAGAATCATACTCTAAGATGTTTAGGGAAATGTTTCCGTCAAGAAACACCTGTACTAGTTTAATGATTTTGTCGACCTGGAGGAGGTTGACTACGTAGATGCCAAAATGAGGCTTTTTGCACAAATCCTTTCGGGATACGTAAGAAAGTGGTTCAAATCCCTCCCGCCCATGAGAATCTGGGACTTTGTATCATTCAAGAGGTCTTTCCTAAATAAATGGGGGGACAAGAAAAACCCTTTATAGTTGTTGACGCAATACAATAACATGAGGAAATTTCCTGATGAAACAGTGCAAGATTTCTCTACTCATTTTTTGAAAGTCTACCACTCCATCCCTGATGAATTAAAGCCCCCTCTTGGTGTTTCACAGTTATAGTACGCAGATTCATTCGAAAATGACTTCGCTCTGCTATTGAGAGAAATAATATCGGCAAACCAGGATGCCATAATGAGTAACGTTGTCAAGGTTGAAGTGAACATGGTGGCGTCAGGAAAAATCAAACCGAAGTTCAATAGCGGTGAAAAAAGAACCCAGGGAGACACAAAGTCATTGACGTCACAGTCCTCAGATGACAAATTTGACATGATGATGAATACCATGGAAACTTTGATGGAAAGAATGTCTGTGGGAAACAGGCCCGTTGGATGAGAACAAAACAACCCACAACCCAGGAATTAAAATCTTCGAAGGGGTCATATTCCTCAAATCAAGCAGCAAGACCCGGGTGACCAGAAAATGAGACCTCCTTTCCAAAACTACATAGAGGAGTATTTCAACCAACCTTTCGATGACCAGATGCATTGTTGCGATGACAAAAACCCGCATGTTTTCTTGACGAAGAGAGAACATAATCGGTATATGAGCCAAAATGAAGATTTCACATTGGAAACCAATGATGGTATGATACTCGAAACAGACGATGCACTGTCTTGGGAGATGGAAGAACTCAAAAAGGGTTATCAGAATGCTATCATGCAGTTCTAGAAGAAGTACAACCTTCAGAGTAAATATGTGTCTGTCAAGCCGAAAAGAATGAACTCTGCAAAGAAGCCTACAGTAGACACACCTTCCACGAGCCGACAAGGACTAGACAGCGCAGCCAAGGGTGCAGCTGAGAAGACAAAGTCGAGGAAGTCCCCAAAAGGGCCCCAGAGATAGGCCGGGAAACAAGTGGAAAAGAGGTAGAAAAAACATGTTCCCCTTTCAATTTTGAACATGAAATAGCAAAAATAAAAATCTATGTCCCATTCAATGAGATGATTAGAAAGGGAGAGTATCGGTAAAAAATCATTAAAATGTTGAAAATAGGAGGGGCCCCCTATACTCTCAATGTTCGAGATGACCACCCTGCCATCTTGTTTGGACCACGCGTCTAAGAGACGAGTGATGATGAAGACATCCCCCCTTTTTATATCAGTCTGAAGATCCATTATCTGAACCTACATAATGCTATGTTGGATTCCAGTGCATCACATAATCTCATGCCAAAGGTGATCATGGATGATCTGGGTTTAGAAGTTACTAGGCCATACAAGGACCTTTTCTCCTTCAATTCGAGGAAATTCAAATGTTTGGGTCTTATCAAGGACCTGGCTATATCATTGTCCCAAATCCCTACCAAGAACATGGTCATGGACATAGTCATCGCAGACATACCCCCGAAGTTTAGCATGCTTCTTTCGAGATCGTGGGCTGCTAAGTTGAAGGGCACGTTACAGATGGACATGACTTATGCCACTATCTATGTTTTTGGCTATAACAGAAGACTGTACAAAGAAATGTTGTTGAAATACATGGTAAGCAGCAAGACGCAACCCCACAATCATCCTATATACACTGTCGACACTAAAGTAGGTTCATCTATATTCTACAATGATTTTAACTTCGAAGAAGAGGGATCGACAACCGTCATGATAGTTGACGAGGAAACCGTGTCGAATACAATAGAGTGCAATGATCCAGAAGACCATGTGGAAGGTGGGGTGTGGAACATGATTTTTGATGGCACAGTTAGCCGAGAGGGAGTTGGGACTGGTATATGGGTTAGCCCCCCTAAAACGAGCACGAAATTGCATTCATACAAGATCACATTTGAATGCACTAACAACATGGCCGAGTATGAAGTGCTAATCTTGGCCTTACAAGTTTTGAAATAGCTAGGCGCGCAGAGGATAGCAGTGCGTGGATATTCTGAGTTGATCATCAATCAAGTAAAGGGTATGTATCATACAAAACATTCTAGGTTGAGCGCATACATAAATCTAGTTTTGGATCTTCTCGGAGCATTTTCAGAGTATGACCTGACTGCTATCCCTAGAGACCAGAATCAGATCGCCGATGCGTTGGCCACCTTGGCCTCGGTTTTCAAGATCCCCACTCTTCCAGATAAAAGATACGAAATCGAGGTCAGACATAGGCTGGAAATACCCGACAACATCGAATACTGGAAAGTGTTTAACGATCACAAGCAGGTGGAAAGGTTCCTCCTCATGAGTGACGAGTTTGTTAACATGAACACTAACAGAGAATACTATGGCAATGAATATGAAGACACAGACGCATGCAACGATGGCGACCCTTTCCAAAACCAAATCGTGGGAAGGGACATAATACAACTGAAGAACAATATTATTCCAAAGGGGTTGGTTCCACTACAAATGGTGTTCGACGAAAATGACGTCGCTAAGAACCCCAAGATCACCGCAAGCATAGAAGGCATGGAAGACTGCAACATCGGGACTGAGGCAGATCCAAAGATGGTAAAATTATCAAAAGAACTCAGTCTAAAGGTCAAGCAGGATTACATAAATCTCATGAAATATTTATCGGATGTTTTTGCATGGAGCTACGATGATCTGAAGGTGTATGACACAAAGGTGATCCAACATGTTATCCCTCTCAAGGAAGATCAGAAGCCCTTCAAATAGAAGTTGAGACGGATAAACCCCCTATTGTTGTCACTGGTCAAGAAAGAGGTAAAGAATCTTTTCGATGCCAAAAATCATTGTTTCCTTAAGGTTCTTGAAATGGGTAGCTAAATTAGTACCTGTGAGAAAGAAAAGCGGGGAAATTGACTATGCTTAGATTTCTAAAATTTGAATAAGGTGTCTCTCAAAGACCACTACCCACTTCCCAAAATGGACTATATCTTGCAAAAGGTAGTGGGATCTCAGAAGATGTCCATGCTGGATGGCTTCTCAAGATATAACCAAATCATGGTCCACCTGGACGACAGAAAGAAGACATCTTTCACCACTCCGTGGGGAACGTTCATATACGCTAAGATTCCATTCGGCCTAATGAATGTTGGTGCCACTTTCCAGAGGGAAATGGACATCGTGTTTGTTGAAGAGAAGGATAAATTCATCATGATTTACCTTGATGACATCACAGTGCATTATTCCTTTGAAAAACAACACCTCGAGCACTTAAAGAGGGTTTTCCAAAAGTGTAGAAAGTTTGGCATATCACTGAACCCAAAGAAGTCTCATTTCGCAGTGGAAGAGGGCAAGATTTTGGGGCACATAATTTCCAAGGAAGGGATTAAAATAGACATTAGCAATTTTGAAGGGATATTGAAGATCGACACCCCAAACAATAAAAAAGAGGTACAGTCCTTCCTGGGTAAGGTGAACATTTTGAGAAGGTTTATCCCAAACCTGGCAAAAATCATAAAACATATAACTTGTATGCTCAGGAAAGGAAACAAGATTAAATGGAACTCAGAAGCCAAGAAGTCCTTCAAAGATATCAAGGTGGCTCTGACTAAATCCCCTGTGCTAGATAGCCCGGACTTTGCGAAGGATTTCCTCCTTTTTTCATTTTCCTCAGAACACACTATCGTTGGAGTACTGTTACAGAAGGACAAACAAGATTTTGAGAAACCCATAGCCTACTTCAACCAGACACTACACAATGCTCCCCTGAAATATGACATTATGGAAAAGCAGGCGTATGCCTTAGTAAAGGCTCTAAAGGAATTCAGGACATACATATTACACTCTCATGTCATCGCCTATGTGCCCAACAGTTCAGTAAAGGACATCCTGACTCAGCCTGACTCGGAAGGAAGGAGAGGGAAATGGATAGCAGCCATGTTAAAATACTACCTTGAGATAAAACCGATAAAATTGATCAAGGGTCAAGGCCTCGCGAAGTTGATGGCATGATCAGACTATGCGTGGTAGGTATGAACTTCATTGTTGATCTGTCGCAATGCCCCCAAGAAGAAAAGGTTGCACAGATAGTTCAGCACTTCATTGATTCATCGTGGTGTGCAGACATCATATATTTTTTAGAAAATCTCCAAGCCCCTCTGAGTGCGAGAAATACTAAGGAAAGATTCCTCAAGCTGAAGGTGGTTAAGTTCTGTGTTTTGGATAATTCACTTTATTGGAAAGATCTCGTATGAATACTATTGAGTTGTCTGCTGGAGGATGAGGCGAAACGATCCATACAAGAGTTTCACAAAGGAAACTATGGAGGACACCATTGTTGTAAGACCACTGCGCACAAGATCCTAAGGGAAGAATATTACTGGTCGACTATTTTCAGCGACGTATATAAAGAGGTCTCCAACTATCATGAGTGCCAAATTTTCGACAGGAGAAGAAATCTACAGTCTCTGTTGTTAAAGCCAATATTAGTTGAGGAACCTTTCATGCAATGGGGGATAGATTTCATAGGATAAATAAATCCTCCATCCTCCGCGCAGCATAAATGGATTCTCATGGCCACCGATTATTTTACAAAGTGAATTGAGTCGGTCCCCACAAAGAAATCCACCAACACAGTCATCATACAGTTCCTAGAGACAAACATTTTGTCAAGGTTCAGATGCCCTGTAAATATCATAACAAATAATGTGGTCGTGTTCAAGTCTAAAAGGATGGAGAATTTCTGTCAAGACTATAACATAACCTTGGGACATTCCACGACATATTATCCACAGGGAAACAGTTTAGTGGAATCCTTGAATAAGAGCCTGACCAGAATCATCAAAAGGCTCTTGCAAGACAACAAAAGATCCTGGCATAAGAAACTTATCTATGTGTTGTAGGAATATTGGATTACCACAAAAAAATCCACATCAACGTCACCTTTTCATATCATTTACGGTGCAGACATGATCTTCCCTACTGCGTTGGGACCGCCCGTCAAGAAATTGTTGCAAGAGCAGGAGGCCAAGCCGAATGATGTGCAGAGGAGGATAAACTAGTTGATTCACACCCAACATGCAAGGTAACATGTGTATAATCGATCTCAGATCCATCAAGAGAGGATAAAGAAATCTTTTGACAAACATTCCAAGTAGGAATATCTCTAGGTTGGAGATCTAGTGCTGAGATGGGATGTGAGAAATGAAGATAAAGGAAAACACGGAAATTTTGATCACCTCTGGACGGGACCATACAAAGTCAAAGCATATTGTGGAGACAATGATTATTTCCTAAAAGGAATGGATGGAGAATGCCTTGGTTGGGGTCCTGTAAATGGCAGGTTCCTCAAACATTACCTGATGTAATAAAATATTTTTAAGTCATTTGTCATTGTAAATAGTCACTCAATTTGCGTCGAGTCAGTATGTCAGCAGAAAATTGAAGCCCGAAGTAAAGGCCCTAAGTTTATGCTGAAGTCTTAGAGGTTGTTTCATCGAGTCCAGTTTGTTTTTTTCTTCTGTCGTTTATATTACTTAGTATCTAGATGCCAAATAAAGCCCAATGGTCAGGAACTTGGTCTATTGTTCTTTGCTACCTCACAGGGAG
>JASDQU010407255.1:4514-15120 GCA_032191745.1 Picea mariana
CTGCAGAAGAAGATAAATGTATTACTTTGTTATGTTCTTTGCCAGACTCTTGGGATAATTTGGTTGTAGCAATAGGCAGTACCACTCAATCTACATTGAAGTATGAGGATGTAGTTGCATCCTTATTATATGAAGAGATGAGGTGGAAAAACATGGATGGTCATAGAACAGATGCTTTATTTGTAAGAGGTCGTACCCAAGACAGGAATCCTGGTAAGTCTTTGGGGGGGGGGGTGAGGATATAAATCTATAGGTATATCTAAGTCTCCAGGAAAATATTTGAGGAAATGATGGAAGTGTGGTAAAACAGGGCATTATAAGAAAGATTGCAAGTCTAAGAAGGTTGAAAAACCAAAGGGATTTGATAATACCTCTTCCCCATAGATGAAATCTCTATTGAAGAAGGCGGTGATGTTTACCTGGCATCTACAGGTACACATGCAAACCATGATGTATGGTTGATCAACTCAGGTGCATCATACCACATGACTCCTCACAGGGATTGGTTCTCTGAATATGAAAAATATGATGGTGGTGATGTATTCCTAGGAGATGACTCGACAACAAAAATCATGGGACATGGAAGGGTTAAGTTGTTGCTAAAATATGGAAGGATTATAACACTCCCTGTGTTTCTTCACATTCCAAAACTAGCCAGGAGTCTAATATCTGTAAGGAAGTTGGATGATGCAGGAGTGAATACTGTATTTGGAAAGAACACTTGCAAGATGGTACGTGGATAAATTGTGTTGATGAGGGGAGTTGGGTGTGGAAATCTATACAATTTGTTGGGAAACACTTATACTAATGGGTGCAACAATTTTGTTCTCACTGCGAAGAGAAATGAGGGAGACAAGATCAATATTATCCCAGAAAAAAGACCATGCTATGGCATCAAAGACTATGGCATATTGGAGAAAAGGGCCTTTAAACACTACACGGTAAAGGTATTGTTGAAGGTATGGCTAATTGCACTCTGGATTTTGATTTCTATGAACATTGCATATATGGTAAACAAAATCGAGTAAGATTCCCATTTGGTGCTACAAGAGAAAAGAGGATCTTAGAGTTGATACACAGTGATGTGTTTGGACCTGTGCCCGTTCCATCATTAGGTAAGTCTATTGTAATGAACCCCATATTGACCACAAAAAAATAAATTGTTTACATAGTTTTCTTGGTAGAATAAGGGTCCTATTTATGCCATCATGGTGTTGATTTGATCATCACTCTCTATAATAACTTTGTTTTAAAATTTTATTACAATGTCCTTGTTATAAACTCTTAATTTCTCTAATTCACCACAAGATTTCTTAATCATGTCATGATTAGGAGGTTATAAGGAAAGGATCCCAAAAACTATTTGGAAAAGCCCCTTCTGTTTTTAATATGTACTCGAATACCTATAGGCTGTGCACCTAAGGAAAATCTTATAATACATGTTGCAGCTTATTATAATGTCACAAGACTTTAAGTCGCACATAAGTACACCTGTGGAGTTATGGCAGGAATGCCTTAAATAATCCTTAAATTATGAAGAACCTGGGGTCATCTTCCTCTTACACCAAACAACTAACCTATATACCAAGCTATGGTTAGAATTGACAGTTGATTGTAGTACAGGTACGAGATCCAAAGTCCAGAGAAAGGTGACAACTAAGCTTTGTCAGATGTCTCAGAATTACACCGAGGGGTAAGAACAATATGGTTCAGATTCGAGTCATGATGGTGTCCCATCGTAACCTCCTTTACGTGGATTAGAAGTGTTACTATTGTAAAAGTTAAGGCTTTGTAAAACCACTAAAAAACATCCCACGAATTCGTATGTAATTGTTGGCTTCATACTCCAAGTGTCAAAACACTTTTCCATGGTCACATGGCAATCCATCCTCCACACCCCTTACATTTACTATGAGGTGACAAGGTGCCAATTAGGGTTAAGGTAGGTTTATCTCTTTGCCATTCTTGAGTTTTCTTGAAGAGGTTCGGCATGCCCCCTTTCATAGGTGAATACTGTGAGTGAAGGAGGTTACTCCATGATGTAACTCTCGGCATGACCCTATGCCCTGGTAAGTTCTTTAACATAATGCCGAGATAGATACAAGCAAAGGGAGATGAAGAATTTCGGAAAAGGTTAAGCATTTTGGTATTTTGTCAATGGTAGTGTTTTCCCTTTTTGTCTATCATGTCTTTCCTTTTGGCATTGTCTCTTCATCATTTTTTGAAGAATCGCCCCGTAATCCTGAGAAATGCTTCCTCCCCGAGATTGTTGGTAACCCCTTTTTGGTTAGGCATTTTGGGGTCCCTCCGTAATAGCCAATGGAGCCTTTTGGAATTAGGGTTGATCGAAGCATACACCTCTCACTGTGAAAATACCTAAGACGTAGTATAAGTATATCAACTTGTTTTTTTACTCTTGCTATCGTTCTTCCTCAATACATCTTACGGAGATGGGTTGGATCTGTGTATAGTCAACGATGTGGGTTCTTTCTGTTTTGTAGGAACATTGTTATATTATTTTTATCTATATCCCTGAATGAATTGAGTCATCATCCTATATCTTTATCCAACCTTCGGTTGGTCCTTCTATTACCATTGTCATATCTTGTTTCTGGGGCATCTTGAATATTTCACTGGAAGTCCTGTATCATAAACATTGTGTATGTATCATGATTCCATGTAAATATTGACGACGATGATTTATTTCCTTTCTTTATACACCACAATGATATGACTCTTCTTTTACTGTTGATTTTGTATCTCTATTCATTATAATTTTGATTCATAACCGAATTATACTTAACTCATTAATCATTTCGATATACTGTGTGAGGAGTCTATAAATTATTTCATCTTCTTTGTACTGTAGAAAGGTTTGTACTATTTTCAAGTTACGGGTTCATTTATCAAACTATTATTGTCATTAATGATGGGCCTTGCTGTTCCAAGGACCCATCAGAGATGGTACCATGCCCTCCTCCCTTGGCCAGAATGTCTAAATAGATAGCAGGCGAAGGGAAAAGATTTGAACCTGTGTCTTAACAAGATAAGTATGTTTCTAAAAGGGAATCATCGGTTTAATTTTTTTTTTACAGTTTTATTGCAATTTACTTTTCTTGTATACTTATCTTTTGAATAAAGACTAATGTTTACAGGGTTTGATTTCTTGTAGGGTATATGTCCGTGAAAATATTAGATACCCATCACTGCCTCTAGCGCAAAAGGTATTTGGGTTTCGAACCCTCTCACATCTCGACTAACTCTACAGGTTCTACCATAGTTTAAAGAGATCATGATTTAACCAACTCTGTTGTAACTAGTTTGAGTCTATTGTATTGTTCGTTGGAGCAAACGCTTAAGGTCGTTCTTCCATTAATGGTGTTACGCCAGTTCTCCTATATGAGTATTGAGTTTGTAATTGAGTACATATTCTGGCCATTATGTAATATACTTCTCTCCTTGAAGGCTTAGAAAGACAATCCTGGTCGAATTTACTCAGAATGATAATTTGTGGTAAAGTATTTATGTCCTTTAAAATTTGAACACGATACTTACCATTTATGCTACTCGACTTTGTTCTAAACCATTGTCTTAACTTGTTATAGAAAGGAAAAAAGGTTTATCATACTTTAACAATGGCTTCACTGGTATCTTTGGACTACTGTGTTCACTTTAAATGGGATGAAATATAATAGTTGTTGCTTTAACTAGAGTATTCCAACTCTTATTTATTTAAATTATAGTCAAAGATTGTGTGTCCATCAAATATTTATCATATTCATAGTATAGGAGGAACTTCTTATGAACACATGCATACATATAATTGTATATACGCATTTGTTTTGTGTAGACGATATATTCTGCAATTGATTATCATGCCTACCCATGGTAATTAGGATTATATTTGTTACAGATCTGTGGTGGAATTGTATTGATTCAGAGTGGCTTAAATTTACACGAAGTGGTAGATAGCATATGATTTTCATTTATGAATATGAATTTGTATTTACAACAAATAAACTTATTCTAAATATATACTTATATATATAGATTCAATCTGTTCATGCGTAGATATCTTACACCAGAAATTGCGATGTACAGGAATTACCTCTGTTATGGAAGAAACCCAACTACAGGAATTTTATACTTTGGTCACATAAACCCATTTGATTGTCCTTGGAAGACATTCAATTAATTTATAACATTCGAACAGATTCAAATTCAGTCATCAAGAGTTACTCCGGAATTAGTTTTCTCACTATTCTATTCAGAGGTTTGACTTCACAATGCGTATAACCGAATAGTTTTTCTCTTAGGTTATTGTGTACATACAAACTTTAGTAATTTCGTTACATATGGAACTAATCCATCCCACAGAGATAGAAAAAATTAAATTTATGTATATTTAGTACCTTACACCAGCTATGTGACCATTAAAACAAGAAATGAAAGTTATTTCAGTTCAGATATAACAAGTACAAGATATTAGATAGAAAATTATTCAGGCAGAGAAGGAGTAGAGTAACATATATGAGCCAACTCGCAGGAATACAAAGTGAACAACCAAGTTCCTCCCAACTATAGAATAGAGCAGCCAAAATTGCTTGCATCGTTCACCCCCTAGCTTGACCATGAGTCCATGAGGGAGAACTTGGAAAACTCCTCCTCAGAAATGTCTTTCCATTCCTACAGATTACTCTTACCTCACACTCAATCCGTAGTGTTCATAACAACAAGAAAACTAGTAGTCTCCTTTTCCCTGCATACTCGACAGCGTCTTGCCTCCTCACATATGCTATATATCCAAACAATCTCTTTTTCCTAGGTCTTCCTTCCCCCCCTTGGGAATTTTCATAGATTTCTAAATCCCTAATTTTCAAGGGTTACCAATGGCCAAATATCTGATTTTCCACTTGTAACAATCAGCCCAGAGGTAGTTCCCACCTATTCCCCACTCATGGAGTCATGGTCAGCTGATTTTAACATGGTTGTTCCATCTGTTCTTCTGCAATTAATATAAAATATCATGTTCTCATACAAGTGTCATAGTCAAATAGTTAGTTGGGTCAAATCAGATCCTTTCCCAATAGTCACAATAATTTATTACAACTATCAAATTCAGAATTCAGAATAGCAATAAATGGCAAAAAAATTCCAAATTTGAATTTACTAAAAATGGAATAATTTTCCAACAAATTTTAAATTTCAAAAATACTTTATTTTGGTGGATGTCACATTCTTTCCCCCTTCAATAAATTACTGTCCTTAGTGTTCGTTCCTTTCTTGGAACATGATTGGATGAGATTTCCACAAATCTCCCTCCAACTCCCAAGTGCCCTCCTCATGACTAAAGTGCTTCCATTGCACCTTTACCTGAGCGATGGATCTGTTTCGAAGTGCTATTTCTCTCCGGTCTAGAATATGCAAGGGTTTCGCCTAGAACTCGCCTTCGGGTTCCACCTACACCAAGTTCCAATCAATCATATGAGTAGGGTCATCAACATAATTTTTCAACAAAGAAACATGAAATACATTGTGAATTCTTAGATTAGCTAGAAGTGCAAGTTGGTATGCTATGGGTCCAATTCGAGCTAGTATCTTGAAGGGCCCACAAAACCTGGGTGCCAGCTTGGCATAGTTCCCTAACTTCAATGAATTTTTTCAGGATTTGACCTTCAAATAAACATGGTCTCCCACTTGAAATTCCAAGTGTCTTCTTCTTTGATCTGCATAGCTCTTTTGTCTATCATGTGCTTCTTTTAAGTTCTGTTGTACCTTCCTTACCATGTTCTCCATTTTTTGGAGCATCTCTAGTCCAATCATGAGTCTGTCAGTCAGGTTGTCCCAGCCAATTGGATTCAGACACTTTCTATCATACAATACCTCAAAAGGGCTTAACTTAGCCGAAGTTTGGTACCCATTGTTATATGAAAATTCTACCAAGTGTAAATAGTCTTCCCACTTGTTTGGTTTTGTTCTTACATACATGCGAAGGATATCCTCTACGATTTGGTTTGTCCTTTCGTTCTGTCCATCCATTTGTGGGTGATAACTCGTACTGAAATTCAAATTAGTATTTAGCCCTGCAAACAATTCCTTCCAAAAAGTGGATGTGAATTTTACGTCTCTATCTGAAATCACCATTTTAGGAATTCCATGCAGTTTAAAAATTTCTTTCATGAATATTTCAACAATATTTATAGCTTTAAAAGTAGACTTTACAGGAATAAAGTGTGCAGACTTACTGAGTTTATCGATTACAACCATGATAAAATCATTTTGTTTCTAAGTTTTAGGCAAAACTGTTATAAAGTCCAGCGATATGGTCTCCCATTTCCATTCTAGTACTGGTAATGGTTGTAATAGGCTGGCTGGATCCTGGTGCTCAGCCTTAACCTACTAACAATATTGGCACCTAGCCAAGTATTATGTTTCTTTGCCCTTCATACTAGGCCAGTAAAATAGTTTTCTATGTGTTGTTATCGTTTTCTGGTATCCTAGATGGCCATAATACAGTTTCTTATTCACTTCGTCCAATACTATTAATTTTAACTATGTTGAATCTGGTATGTAAAGTCTATTTTTAAATCGTAATAGTCCATTCTTTTTGATACTTAGATATGGTTTATCTGAGTTTGCGGTGTTGTTTTGTAATTATGCCATTATCTTAGTGTAATTTTCGTCGTTAATACTTGCCATCCTTAATCTTTGTTCTAGATCACTTTCTACCCTGCTGATATTTATCTCAAATAACCCATGTACTCTTCTTATTAAAGCGTCTACTACCTTATTTTCCTTACCCTTGATATGTCTAACCTCAAAGTCAAATTTTCTCAAGAAGGCTAGCCATCTTGCTTGCTTTGCATTAAGATTTGGTTGGATAAAAAGATATTTCACAGAGTTATTATCCGTCAATAGTAGAAATTTTCTACCCATTATGTAGTGTCGCCACATTTTTAAGGCATGTATTACCACTGCCAATTATAAGTCATGAGTGACATAATTTTGCTCATGTTCTTTTAATTTTCGAGACTCATAACAAATCACGTGTCCTTCTTGAGTTAGGACGCCACCTATTCCTTCTTTACTTGCATCAACACATACGGTGAAGTCTTTATCTAGGTCTGCTACCTTCAATATGGGTGCAGTTGTCAATAATTTCTTTAGTTTGTTAAAACTGTCTTGAAACTTTTGTGACCAGTTAAACTTGGTCCCTTTCTTTTGTAATGACATGATGGGGTAGGCTATATTTGAGAACCCCTCTATAAATTTGCGATAATATCCAATGATTCCCATGAATGACCAGGTATCTGCTACATCCTTAGGTACTGACCACTCTATGATGGCTTTTATTTTCTCAGGGTCTACGACAATGCCTTTTGCTGAAATTACATGTCCTAGATATTGTATTTTCTTTTGATAAAAGTCAGACTTATCAAACTTGGCATAAAGTTTGTGCTTCCTCAACGTTTGTAGAACTATTCTTAAGTGTTCTTCATGTTCTTCCTACGTTTTAGAGTAGACCAAAATGTCATTGATAAATATTAGTACGAACTTGTCTAAGTATTGACTGAAAATACTGTTCATCAGACACATAAATGTGGCTGGTGTGTTAGTGAGCCCGAAAGGCATGACTATGAATTTGTAGTGTCCATATCTTGTTCAAAAAGTTGTTTTTCTTATATATCCATCCTTTATCCTAACTTGATGATAACCAGATCGTAAATCCAATTTCGAAAATATCTTGGCCCCACCTAATTGATCAAATAGGTCATTTATCCTAGGTAAGGAGTACTTGTTCTTAATAGTCATTTTATTCAATTGTCTATAATCAATACAAAGTCTTAGAGTACCGTCTTTATTTTTCACAAAGAGGACTAGTGACCCCCATGGCGAAACACTCATTCTGACATGCTCTTTGTCCAACAATTCCTGTAATTGTATTTTTAATTCTGTCAATTCTGGTAGACTCATTCAGTAAGGTGCTTTTGAGATAGGGGTTGAACCAAGTAGTAGGTCAATGGAGAAGTCTATTTCCCTTCTCAGAGGTAATTCTGGTATCTCATCCACAAACATGTCTCTAAATTTATGTAGGGCAATGAAGTCTTCTAACTTTGGCTTTCCTCTTTTCCTAACAGATTCGTTACCTGGATGGCATAAACTTGACATCCCTTTCACATACATTTCTTGAGTTGCATCGTTGAAACTTGTCTAACAGATACAGGTTTTGGTATACCTTGGGTTGTTCTAGTAGTTCCAAAATCATCTTTATGGTTAAGTATCTTTGTATAACAATCTAATATTTCTTTGTGTTGCTCTAACCAATCCATCCCGATAATCATATAGTAAGATCCTAGTGGTAGGATGTTCAGATTTGTTCTTATATTTTGACCATCTAAGATAAACTCAAAATCAGAAATAAAGTCAACTACTTTCCTTTTAGTTCCTGTTTCTAGTTGTACCATCCATGATTTTTCGTGCTTCAGTTTCTTAAGTTTATTTGACTTTACTACATCAGGAGTAATATAACTTAACGTAGCTCCAGGGTCAATTAAAACATAAATTCGAGTGCCATTGATTTTACCTTCGATTTCTACCACAGAGGACTGGTGGTCAGCTTTCCAACCATCTATGGTTGCATTTATCCGATGCAGGCTTCTGCCCACATCACCCACTTTCGAGGCTTCCTACAAATTATGAACAACAACTTTGTTTGCTGAATTTAAATGTGGAAAATTCCTCCTTAGATGAGGTTCTCCACATTCCCAGCACTTTAATGGTTTGCGGGGGCTGTCCCTGAACTTCTTCATCCCCAGATTTACTGGTTTACTGTTTCCTTGCATATTTCGATGGTTGGAGGGAAAATATTTTCTCGAAAAGATTTTTCCTGCATTCCGATAAGGATATGGCTAGTATCCCTTCTTACGCTAGTTCATTCGATCGTCTTTCTTATCCTTCTAGGCTTTGGGAAACTCTACCCAGTGTTTATACTGGTCATAGCACATTTACGCTTTCCTAAATACTTCACTCAAGGATTTGGGGTTGTTAAACTCAATTCTGTCCCTATAGGACTGTGGTACACAACTTAAGAATCGTTAGATTTTTACCTTATCCTCTCGTATGTATGGTACAAACCTTAGTAGTTCCATAAATTTATTTATAAGGCTCTCCATCATCATTTGTCCAAGTCGTAACTCGTAAATTTTTTTCGTTTTCCTTTCATAATAGCTTTTAGAAAGGTATTATTTCTTGAAATACTTCTTAAAGTCAGACCATTCCAATTGTTTCTCCTTTAGGCCCTTGGTCAATTTTAGGTCTTGCCACCTGTTAGTGTCAGAAGTCACTCCTAGATTGCTTGTAGGAGCAGAGCCCAATGCCCATCAATTTTATGTCACGATAGTTTGTAATGGGTGATCAAATGTGTAGAGACTCGGGAAGATATCACTCCAACTCAGGGACTGGGTCTGGTATGTAAGGAACAAATGAGGTCTTGATCTAACTTCAACCAGTGAGTTGATTCTAAAAATGAGCAGGTTGAAGACTTGGTGAGAGGGGTGAACAAACTACCTCAGGCGACAGACCTTTTAGTAGTTTGTAGAAGAAAAAATTTGGATGCAAGATCCTCTTGGTTCAGGGCTTCGAGAAACTGAAAGGGGGACTTGACTGGATCCTCCAATTCCAAGTCATTCAATGCTAAGAAAATCACAGAGATCGATTAGAAACGATGCAACTATTACAGTGATCCAACCTACGTCATCCTATAACAGTTACAACTCGACTGGATCCTCCAATTCCGAGCTGCTCTAATACAGTGTAAATAAAGATGTGAAAGAAACTGACATTCATAAGGCAAGAAGTCTCAAAAGTCCAAACATAACCAGGAATAACAGTGCTTCATTAAATCTTTACAACCCGAAGCCTTCCTCAACCATTGATGTTTACAAAATACAAAAACTGAGTCTATATACTCAGAAAAATTTGCCTAATGAGAGGCGTGCTCAGTCATCCAAGGCTTGGTGTCCCTTCAATCAAATTCGGATGGATATCCTTCGTCAGACGCCTCCTTAAGTGCGCATGGCTCCTGTAAGGGGGGAATATGAGCCATTTAGTGTCGAGTTAGTGTGTGCAGACCTCTCTGGCTAGTCAAGGACTCGGCATGAATTCTTTGGAAAAAATTGGTACACAGGACCCTCTCGGGAAAACAGCTTGCCAGACCCTCCATACCTTACACTTAATGAATGAGGAGAGGTTTCAACCACCCCTTCTCACCTTCATTTACTCTAAGCGAAAACCAGGATTGAGGTCAAATCAGATGGCGCCTGGAGATCGCGATGATTCCTTCTGTGACCAAACTCGACTCCTTTGGCCCCTCTTGCACAACTCTTTTTATTTCCCAAGTGACCACGGGCTATGACCCTATGTTTATTCTCAAAGGCACTTTCAGTGTTCATGGATAGGAAGGAGATGATCCTTGCTTATCATAGTCGTGATGAGCGAAATTCCGAGATGGATTAATTGGGCGCCATGCATCCCTCTCATATCTGACGGTCCTGAACCTACTCGATGATACTGTGGGCCCAACTCTGGGCGCTTTCGACGCTTCAGG
>JASDQU010407262.1:0-10605 GCA_032191745.1 Picea mariana
CCTATGTCCAACATAGCTACAATCGAGCCCTGCATAGCTCAACTGGCCACAACCCCTTTCAGGTGGGGTTGGGATTCCAACCATTGGGTCCCATAGATGTTGCACTTCCACTTGTGGTCACCTCGACCGACTCATATCCTACTCCAACTGAAGTTGACAAAGCCACCCAGTTCATTGAGAAGATCCAACACATCCACCAATAGGTTCAAGATATCCTACAGAATTCCAATGACAAGTACAAGAAACGCCATGATCAACATTGGGTGCCACATAAGTTTCAAGTGGGCGACAAAGTTTGGTTTCACTTGTAGAAAGAATGCCTTATAGGACCCCATCGAAAGCTTTGCCCACTTCGTTATGGCCTGTAAACCATCACCAACTCCATGGGGGATAATTCTTTTGAGCTCAACATTCCTCCTTTCCTTGGCCTACACCCAATGTTCAATGTGGATCTCCTTCACCCTTATTTCCCACCATTATTGGACACCTCAAAAGTAGCAAAACAACTGACACCAACAGATCTCAACCCCAAATGCATACAACAGGAATCCAATGATCATATTGTGGACACATAGATCAAGGGAACTCAACAACAAAGGATCCATCTTTATCGAGTTGTCAAAGCAAGACAACTCCTACACCAAGGGAAGTGGTTCACCTGGGGCCAAATTCAGCAAAAATTTCCTCATATGATGGGGGAACTCAACACAATGGAGACAATTTATTCCTAAGGAGGGACGATTGATCCCGGTGGATATCGGTGGCCACCCACCTTTTCCAACTGGCTCAAAACAGTTTTCTAGCAATTTTGGTAATTTACTATTTTTAGCAGTTTTTCACTTTCGGGGCCATTTTGAGGCCACAAACGACGTTTTTAGGGTAAATGGGTTGCAATATGGTACTTCCTTTGATATTTCCCCTAAAATGAATCTCCTCACCGATACCTTTCGAACGAGCTATCATGCGCCTAAAATGGAGATCGTGTGCAAAGTTATGACCCCGGGAAGTTGATGTACTAACTTACCCAAACAGGGCCCACATGACATTTGGCAATTCATCTCCTAGGGTTAGGTTTTTGGATGTTTATGGTTTTTTGCATTCATGTTTATTGTAAAAATTCCTTTAGAGCCTCATTGTAATCATCTTCTTTCGAATGAGCGCAACCGTCACATCTCTTCTCAGAGATAAGCTGCCACCATTCCAGAAAGCTTATTTCCGATGCATTTTACAGTTTCAACTTATTTCCTTATTGAATAGATGACCATTTTTATTGTATCTCTGTTATTTTGTGTTAAGAACCTGTTAATAATCTGTAGTCATTTCATTCTGCTCATAAAATCCGGATCAACTATCTCCATTTCCCTTTGGAGGGTTGGAGCTTTCACCTCGCAATCTTGCATTTCTTTCTTCAAATAAAACTTTTACCATCTCAGTCACATCATAGAAATCTTTTCTGAAAGTTTCCTCCTCTAAAGGAAGAGTTACATGACCCTCATCATGAGACATACTTGGTGAATATCTCCTTGAAGCTTGAGGTGATTTGGTAGTTCTCCTTCTTGACAATTGAGAACTTGGCTCTTCAAGTTTATTTTCTCCTCTTGTAAGCTTCAACCTTGTAAGCATCAAAAAACAAAACACTTGCAAACAATCAAGCCTTCAAAAAAACCTATGCTCTGATACCAAATTGATCTAAAAATGAAGAAGACTTGTATATTTGGGAAAAAGGATCAATTTGCAAACACATAAATCAAAGAGTTTTCAAACTTAATATGAACATAATAACCAAAAAATAACAACCATCAGTAAACACATAACACAACAAATCATAAAGGAGTTCACCCCTCTCTTGGGATACATCTCCTGGTCCAACTTCCAATGGATCTTTTATATTATTTTCTCAAAGTGATAAAAACAATGCTTTACATTGCTCAAAATTCCAAATAGATGGCTCCAATGGATCCAGAACATCTAAAAACCCTTAGTTGGTCTCTTTCTGCACTTGGTTTGGCCAAAAAATGACGAAGTTATCTTCCTGGAAAATTTCCCCTTCAGGGTTGCTGTCTCTGGTTCTCCAATTTGTACTTGTGTGTACTAACCTGGCTCCCACAACGTTGCTGGGCCAAAAAACCAGCACCCACACAGATCTCACAAATCGTGGCATAATGTCGAACCGTTAGCACGTTTAGCGCCCCCTTGGGCAGAGGTGTTGGACGCATGGGGGGCATATGACCATGTCCTAGCACTTATTCCGGCCCCCATTGCAAAGGATGGATGTGGTGTTGACAAGTGGCTGGGTGCTTGGATGGATGACTATTGGATCAAAGGAAAAGTGGCATTCATTGTAGTGTCGGTTGAAAACCTTGCACGATCCGTGGTAAGGTTATATAGTAATACACATAACCGACGACTATGCGTTGGAGAGTTTCCTCACCACTAGTTATATGTTATGGTCGCATGGTGTGTAAAATGGGGGTTGGGGCTAGGCCCCAGCCCTTTCCTCTGCCAACTGAACCAAAATTGCAATTCAAATAAATATCTCATTGTATACGGTTAATAAACAAGCCACAGGTGGGCTGGTAGTTCGAGCCCTGCCAAACCTTTGACGTGTCCACCCGGAGGTTGGGGGTTTGACCCTCGCGACTACCAAAAATTTTATCAATTAGAGGGGTGCCATGTGGCACCATATTACTTGCCACCCTAATGCCACATGTCAAGAAATCATTCACCCACGTATTTTCCACCTAGCCTGCCAACTCAGCACTGCCACGTCAGCCACCTGACAACTCAACACTTCCACGTCATTGTATGGTCGTACAAAATGTATGGTCAGCTTCCACATTAGCAATGTACAGCATGTATAGTCAACAAAATGTTTCCTATTTGGAAAAATTAACAGAACATGATATCTCACGTGTCTGTTTTGAAGCAATTCTGAGCACTTTGATTTTTGAGAGAAATTTGATCCCCTGGATCACTAGAAGCCTAGGCCTTGAAGAGGGAGAAAGGGTCTCCGAAAAGAAAAGGGGTCAAGGCAGGTTTGGTTGGGAGGAGAGAGTTGAGGGTGGTCAATACCTAGGCCAGGGGTGAAAGTAAGAAGTGTCTGGTTATCTCTTCAAAAAATTTGGGGTGTCCGCTTCGTAAGTTTAGAGGGATAAGTGTGTCTACTATGGCTAGACGTCAGGTAAACAAGGATAAGCTTAGTTGGCAGGGGGTAGTAAAGAAGAAGCTTCTTCTTTCCATGAATTTGTGAATAACACTTTCTCATCTTGGGAGGCTTGGTTGGCAAGATCCTAGTATCACAAGTGCTCATAGGTAGAAAAAAAGGTATTTTATGAGGGAAAAGGAAGTGGTCTGAGGGAAAAGGAAAACAATGACAGAAGAGGAGATTATGGAGGAAGTTCACGATTGAGTAGATAACCCATATTATTCCAAGACTATAAAAATTAATTACTTCAAGATAGACTAAACATATTGGATAGTCAAGGAAATGGTTGGGAAAGCTTTGGAGAAGAACAAGAAGGAACAAAGGGACATTCTACATGTACTCAGAATTTTTTAGGAAAAAAATGATTTATTCTACGAGTCATAGCATGGAATTCATTTCAATGTCACCCTTGGAGGTCAACGACCTAAGCAACAAGAATGAGCTTGTCAGGACAAAAAATTTGCCCAATTGACGTGGAAGAATAAGAAGAAATTGAGGGTTTGATTTAACTTCTTTATGGATGTGTTTATGCTTTTGTTCTCATAGTAGGCATAGAGTACATAAAACCTAGATAGATAGTGTTAGCAATATCTGATCAATATCAAGAGTTATAGATATTTTTGGTGATATTAGACCCGATAACATTATGATGAAACCTAGTTAAATTCTCTCTGGAAGGAATATGGTTTATGTTCTGGTACTTTCCTTCAGACATGTGTAACTCTATTTTGTATATAATAGAAAATCTTAGAATTTTTTAGGCTTTTTTTAGGTTAAGGTTAAAAAAATTATGTTGATTTATTTTATTATATATTTTTAATTATTATAATTTTTTTTTTATGTATTTTAATTATTTTTAATTATGTAACGTCCCTCGGCCCATCCGAGGGACATTATGGTGAAGAATACTAACAAATACAACATTTTAATTCATTTACAATTAACTAATTTCCTATATAGATTTCAAATACGAATTAAAATAGATTTAGCTACCATCTAGTTCCATTAAATTGATGCATCTGCATCATGCTAAACATACATATGAATGTAGTAAATAGTTCATTACAACAAAATATATATCATTCTCATTTACAAAGATCATGCACAACAATTTATCTCATAAATAAAAGACAAATAATAGATAAACACTTATCTTTCAACAATGGTTGTGCAACCAACTGCTTGGGATGGACGTTGCACCGAACCATAGACTAATTGTTCCAAATCTCAATAGTCAGTCACCCCCGAGCTAAGGCTAGTAATCCACAAAATAGGGTGGTCTCTCACTGTCCACTCACAACTAATAAAAACTCACAAGCCTTTGATATCTTCATACAACTATCTCAATTTTCCACTAGCTTTCTTCCACTTGACCTGTCCAACCCATTGTAATGTCCCCAAATTTTGGACATTATTATATTACAGAGTGTTATTCCTACCAAAGTAGCCATATGGGGATGACAGGGATTTCAAGAGCTATGGAGGGATTTTATTGGTCCTGACTTGCATCGTTCATCATATTTCATCATCAAGATCCATTCTGCACAACTTGTCTTTAGTTTTGTTGCATTCCAATGATTTCTGTAATTTTGAGTTATTATGAGTCATATTTTAATTAATTTCACTAAGAAGGTCATTTTGGGCATAATACTTTGAGAAACCTCTTAGTGTAATAGCTCATCGAAATCGAGAGGAAGAGCACTATAGGATTAGATGATGAGAAGTGACTTTCAGTGATCGGAGAAGCCATAGGGATGAATAAATCACTTTTTAGAGGGAAAAAGGCCAATTAATTAATAAAGTGATTTAATTAAAGAATAATAAAAATAAAGTAAAAGTAACTTAGAGGGAAAAGGTGAAAAGTGGGGATAAAAGGGAGATAAGGGCCTCTATTCTCTCATTATGTTGATTATGTTGATTATCAGTTTGATGTATGGCTTCTTGCTGGAGAGCCCATGATATTTGGGGGTTTTGAGGGTTTTGAGTGAACAAACCCTAGAGATTAGCTCGGTGGTGAAATATTCCACCTTTCTTGATCCAATCTTGGCCAAGGAGGTGAAATATTTCTCCCTCACCATTCTACATAAGTTCAGAACTACTTCAACCATCAGTTTGTGAAGAAGGACACATCATAGAAGGTTTTCTGCAAAGAGGGCACACCACTCAGCCAAGGGAGATTCGATTTGGTCTTAGAAGGTTGGTTTTGGACCAGATATCGATTGGGGACTCTTGGCCATCATCAGGGTGAATTTTTTGGCACTTGTGGGGGGCTTACAACTTCCATATTAATTTATTTTGATGGCTAGGCGAATTTGATGAAGGAGGGCCCATTAGGGTTTTGAGATCCCATGATTTATGAGAAGATTTATCATCTAGAGCTAGGGGATATTCACATATGAGTTAACCATCATAATATCTACAAGTCGAAACCATTTCCCAAAGGTTTTATATAATCTTTTATTGTGCATATTTCAACAGGGAGAATTTCAGCACGAGGGCACATTTCTTGGTATGGTAGAATTGATTTTGGAGAATTATATCAACCATTTTGGGAAGCCATCATTAAGGTATCCTTGAGGATGATTACTCTTGACATTTCCTTGCATTTTGAGTGCATTACAACCATATTGTGTAGCTTTTATATTCCTTGGATCAGATCTAGAAATTACTTCCATGGACAACCATAAATTCTCAATAAATAAGCAAGGATTTTGAAGGTATTTGTGCTTTTTGTTAACGCCTTGTAAATTCCTAGAGGTTGTCAGGGTAGAAGAAATTTACAAGAGGTAACCTTATCCAACCACTTCGAAACTGGAATCTATCCCTACCAGTTTCAGAGAGGGATCTCTCTATATGATTTAGCTATGTTTTAACTTCAAGATATTAGGCTAGTTATATAAAATAAGATTGACTGGTTTGTTGTTTTTGTTAAGTTGGTTGAAGGGGCTTTACGCATCCATTGGGATATGGGGTTTGTATTATAAAGATAGAAATCTAAACCAGAAACAAAAATATTCTTTCACAGGGCAAGATAATGCATTCGTTGGATTCTTTAGCATTAAAGTGATGAATAGTAGAAGAGATAAGAATATCAATTAAAGTAAAGAAGCATTTAAGAATTTCTTCACTATAATATCAGAAGATAAATATTAAAACCTTTCAAAGTCGGAAAACAGGGTATACAAAGATAAATTCTGCAACATGCGTTACTTTTAAAAGATTAGATTGGAAAAAAAATATGACAACTGAGTTAGAAGAACTTTCAACATAGAAGAGAAAAACATCACCAATGAATAACATGTGAGAATCCTGTGAAAACGTCTCTTTGTATTAATGGAAGATCTCTTGATAAAGATTACAGTCTTGTAGCTTGCAGGGCGTAAAGATCAACCCGCAGCACTTCAAATTTTGAAGTATTTATAATCAAAATTACATACGACCTTGTCATTAAAGATCAGGACGTGGCTAATCTAAATTTAGCTAACTAACTTAACAAGATACAAAAATTTAGGAAACTGCTTGATGACGTGTTGAAACTTCATGCTAATTTCTAGGGTGAATCGTTGGTGAGGCCTCTGCACGATGTCATCTAACTGGATAGTTGACTAGGCTTGGACACCTCATCGACTACTCGATCAGATTTCAAAGCTCTTCCCATCGAAGGTGACTGGGAACGCTGACTTTGAGTAATCTTCGATATGATTTATCCATCTCTGTGTACTTGGCAAAAGTTGGCTTTATGATGAAGATGTACCGGATCTCATGCTGTATACTGATGTCTAACTGTAAAGCATATAAGAATGCCTTGCCTGTGATACTGCATTGTATTCTTGATAATTTTGAACTGTCCTTAGCCATAATGGCTAGTTTCTTTTTGTAATCGGAAAGCATCATTAACTTGTCATTTATAACTCTCATACCAGGAAGGCCTTTCTTCTGCAGAGCTTCGATCTTGCTGAAAAATCTTTGCACTCTTGCATCCATGGTTTGGACCTTTTCCTTCAGCTGTATCATCAGTCCTCTCTTGGTCAGGACCCTCTTGACCTCTAGGATGGTCTCTATCCTATCTTCTATTTTCAACTCCTCTAGCTCCTCTCTAGTTTTGGAATTCAGAAATTTGAAGATCTCAATAGCTTCTGTGGGCATCTCTCCCAGTTCTACTCTTATCTTTTCAATAGCTTGCTGACTTCTTTGCACCAACTCGTTTTGTTCGAACATGATTTGTATCATCAGCCATATTTCATTCATGGACTTGGTGATGTCCATCCAAACACTTTTCTTGACCTCGGCAAGTGTTTTGCTGCCACTGTTTGCTTCTGAAGTTGTTACAATTCCTGTTTGAGATGGTCTGATGTTTGTTTTTCCTTGGAGTAGCTAGTTTGGTAAGAATATTTGAGTTCTTGAAGGTTCTCAATCTCCTTTTTGATTCTTCTAATCTCCGTCTCTTGCAAATTCATTTCTTCCATGGAGTTAGCCAGTTCAACAGTCTTCTCCAGGGTTGTTAGTGGAGTTGCCGAGGGAATTTCTGCTACAGACGTTGTGCTCACTCCTATGAGTGGAATTGCACTCAGTGGAATGACCTCCATGGGCTTTGATTGCTCCTTCTCTTTCAATATTTTTTCCAAATCCACTTCCATTTACTTCAACTGTGCATTCTGCTCCATGACGAGCTTGAGCATCTCATTCTTTTCCCCTTCTGTCTCCACTATTTCCTTTACCTGCGAATCTTCTGTTGGTGGCAGTTTCAACTGTTTCCTTAGAGATGCTATATCAAATTTTTCTTTTTGAGCATCTCCTTGACTGCTTTCATATTCGAGGGATCATATCCGATCTTGAGGACCAATTCCTCCAATGTTTTAATCCTGTTATCCTTGGCAAAAGATGATATTTTTTCTAACTTCAGCTACATCTGGACATTGTTCAGAGATACTTGTAACTTGGAGGCAATAGTAGAAGCATGTGCCAATGTGGAGAAAACCATTTCTCCAGTTTTCCTATGCAGATCCATTTGATCAGCTGGATGCACATCTTTAGTCTGAAATTTGAATGTTTCCCTTTTGTAATCGGTGATTACTTTCGGGTCTGGCACCTGTGCTTGCAGAAATTCCATGTGCATTCTACCCTTATCAGTGTTGAATGAAGACAATAGTTTGTGTTCTGTAGTGGATGTTTTCTTCTAGAACTGAGCATACGTGCTACTATTCAGCGTCTAATTTTTCTTTTTGATTAGATCATACTTCTAAAAAATACTCAATTTTGGTCCTATTTTGTTTGACTCGTTGGATGGTGGAGTATCTATAGGCTTCTTGGGAAATACAGAAGTCATGATTTATTTGTTGCTTGTACTAAGGAGCGACCAATCAACTTCCATAGTTGTAGTGGATTGAATTCCCTTTTCACTAGCCGTGTCAGGTGCCTGACTGGTTTTTGGCCTCTTGGTGTGTAATTGGAACTCTTCGGACGATAATTCAGTAATGGAAGGTGAAGTGTCCTTCCTGGGCCTTTTCTCCTTGGGAGTCTATGGCATAGTTGTCTGTGAGGTAGTGACCGAAAGGTCCTACTGCTCTATCTCAACCAAAGTGTTTGGCTTCCATTCTGTCTGATTGGTGAACTTCTTTATCTCAGGCCTAGATGTGTGGACATATGGGATATTCTTATTCTTAACTCTCATCTCTGAAATTATCCCGCAGGGGTCATAATGCTATATGAAGCTAACAAAAAAATTCATTTCTTTTAGCAGTCTATATGCTTCCTCCATGACACCTCGGCTATTGCAGATGAATGATCCTATTTTCCCTTTGATCCTAAACTATTGCTTCTTTTTTAGAGACACAAAATGTATGTCGTCTGAATTGATCATCTGCCTTATGTACTCCAGGGAAAATATCCTCACGGGAAGATACTTGGCTAACTTTTATGTAGCCAATTCGCACCCATACACTCTAATCTCTATGTGGTCCTGGCACAGGTACCAGTCTCCCATTTTTGCGAGGTATGAAAGGTGCAAGATCCTCTGAATTTCCTCATTTATTCTCAGCTCAGGTCTGCCACTGAGCATGCTCACCACGAGATGGTATAACTTCTCGATAAATTGTTTGAAGCTAAATTCTGTAGAGTTGTGTCTGAGCAGCAAAGTCCACGCTGTCATCGCCTGTGGTCTCCCATCCTTGTCCATCTTTTGCATCGAAAAGGAGAATTTGTCTACTTGAAAGAATATGAACATGTAAGCCAGTATTGAGGAATACCGGAACATGCCTTCTATGGCGAAATTTGATAATTTCTCATGAATGTTGTCTGCCAGGAAGGTGTTGTAGTCAAACTGAGTGGTGGGTCTCTCATCTATGGAGAAGATGGACAAAAAACCCAATATGGGTTCATCCACCCATTGATCCGAAAAATACCCAAGCAGGGCACATAGCAACAAGATGACCTGGTTTCCCTTCAATGAGAACTGGGATTAAGGATATGAGGGATTTGTAGTGGGGAGATAAGTGGCCTGTGGGAGAAAAAGTTCAAAAATCTGAGCTCTTTGGGGGAATGAAAATTTCTGGTAGAGTTTTGTGATGATTTCAAGGTTGAAAGATGAGGTGGATTTGGCTCTGGGTATCTTCATCATCTGATCAATGGCTTCTGGTGTAATGAATAACAAAGTTTCTTTAGATGAAGAAACTACGACTCTCTGGTTGGGAAGGTGATGAGATTGGCATTTGAGGGCGAATTCGGGGAAATGGTGAACCTGGGGGAAAAAATATAGGGGAAGGTTTGACTGCCAGAGCCCAATTTTGTCACTCTAGTCAAGGAAAACCTTTTTGAGCCATGACTGCAAGTCCGCGAAGTTGAATTCACATCTGGTGTCTATGATTAAATGGTCCTTGTCAGCTAGAGGGATCCTGTCGAGGTCAACAAGGGGTGGGAGGAAAGGATTTTCCTGGGCTTCTGTTCTCTTTGATTTTGGCGCAATCACTATAAAAATACCTGCAAATCAAACAATCGTTAGTCGGGATGATGGTGGCTTTGGACAGTTGAATGTAATGGAGAGGAAAATGGGGAAAATATTCTTTGGTGCGGTGATAGGGTAAATGACGAGGGAATGAAGGGTGAAGGTAGTTTTGAGCAAATGGATACCCGTTGGGCGTGGGAGACAGGTCAGCAGGTTAACGGATAAATTAGCCAGTAATAAATGGTCAACGGGTCATTTAGAGCGTGAGATGGCAGGTGACAATGACTGAAGAATACAACTGGGTAATATGGTGGGGGTTGATTGGGGAGTAACCATGGTGAGAGGACTTGTAAAGGGTGAACAAGGGGAATGGACTGACAGAGTAATGAGACGTGACCTCTAGGGGAAAACATGGATAATGATGTCATGGGGTGACAAGGTATGTCAGACCTTGGGAGGT
>JASDQU010407263.1:0-10711 GCA_032191745.1 Picea mariana
TTAATAGACATAAAGCAACTAAGGAAAGTGGGTTTCCTTAGTGAGATTTTTGGAGTTGATCTCACCCATTGATTAGACTTGGCTAGATCTAATCTAGGCCATTGATCTTTTAGGGTTGGCATGAGGAGGCTAAAGAGAGGGTAAAGGCATTTTGGAGACTCATTCTTCACTTGAGTTTTTTGGAGAAGAGAAGAGGGGCGCAAATCTTGAGGAGAAGGAGAGCACACTTCATGAGGGTTTGAGCAAAACCCTTGAGAGCTTGAGGAGAGGCTCTTGTGTTGTTTGAGCTTGCATGGAGAGCATTTCCATGGAGCCATAGCTTCCATCTCTGAGAGAGAGCATTTTCATGGAGGAGGGGCGCATCTTGAGGAGGAGGGCGCATTCTGTTTCCTTCATTTGCTCATCAGAGGAGGAGGTCTTGTCAGATTGAGATGAGGTCTGATGCATAGGGAGAGCAGAGCTTGGGCGCTTGTTTCTGTGGAGAGAGGCATTCAGTTTATGGCTCAATTTATTTCTGGTGATCATTTCTGCTAGGAGGAGGGCGCACATGTTGAGAGAACTGGCAGCTACCTGGTCGCAGATCTACTTGGAGGATTCGAGCTCTGACAGTTTCAGTGGAGAGGTAGCACAGGAGAGGACATTCCTGTGGAGGGATTTCTTCATTGGGTTCCAGATGAGCTAGGGCGCTTCAATTCAGTACAGAGGGCAACAAAGGGAGAGGGCACACCACAGTTTGGGCACATCTTTCCCTGGTTCTTGTGGCAAGGCTTGTGAGGAGCTTGCTATGTATACAAGTTCCATTGTATTTCATTACTTGTTGTATCTCTTGCTTTAATCATCATTATATAGACAGATATCCCAAACTGGTTTTCCCCGGGGGGGGTTTATCCAGGGTCATGTTGACCAAAAATACCTGTGTACAAAAATGCATGTGTTAGTCTCTTAGATCTGTTTTATTTCAGCTATAAAGATCTTTAGGTGTGTTGTACTTATTTTAGTATGCATGTGCTAACTTCTAGTTACTAAAACTACATGCTAAAGCACCTAAAATTGGAAGTGCAACCGTAACAAATCAGCAAGAAGTTCTTGCACTGTTGGCTATCCTAAAAGAGCAGCAAATACTTTATCAAATAGTTGAAACTTAGAGTCAATCTGTGGTCAAAGACAGACCCAGTTGACAAGCTTGATAGGACCTGAAAATCTTCAAGATGGCTCTAGCAAAACAAGTTGATAAAGTTTCAGGAAATAATATAGATGGATGGACCAAAGACTAGTGTCTTTCCATTGGGTATATGGGGTAAAATCAAGGTCCATTGGATATTCCATTAAGGAAAACATGGCAATTGAGGCTGAAAAGTACAAGCTACAAAGGCCCTTTCCTTTCTGTCCCAAGTTGCAGAAATGTGACTTCCTTTCTGTCCCAAGTTGCAGAAATGTGACTAGAGAGATCACAAAAGTAGATGAACTCCAACACTTATGAAGATTATGATTACCCAGAATGAAATGTATGTGCATTTAACCAAGCGTAGAGAAATAATGCATTCATAGACAACATCCCAAGGATAACATAAAGGAAAAAGGAATAGAGTTACCAAATTCAACACTCCATAAACATTTGTCAAGGTAATTCCAACATGAGAGAGCATTAAGATCTACAAGACATCCTCATCCACAAAGCATTTCCATCAATCCTCCAGGCATCCAATAGATATTCAACCAAGCTCCTAGGAGATTTCTCCCCAAATCCACCATAATTAAAATGAGGAAGGGCTACTCTTTATATAGAGTCTAACTCAACCTCCTTTACAATAAAATAATAATATCCTAGCAAAAACCCTAGATCTATCCTAGGGAGGAGTAAACAAATAATATCCTCCAATGAAAAAAGTCAGCGATGCATAAAATAATAATAGTTATGCCATGTGTCTTCTCCTCAAGTAGTGAGCCACTTGTCCTCCTCATGTGCAAAACACTAGCTTTGAGATAACCACTCTTTGACCAAGGAAAAGGTGCTTCATGCCATGTGTCTAGCCTTCATGTGGAGCACTCCTCAAGATAATACACCATAACCACCTTTAAAATAGTATATATGCCAAGTGTACAAGTCTCATGATGAGGGCGATCTCCAAGAAGCCCTTTGCCCAAGAATACGTATAAAATATCTTCTACAAAAGGTGCACACTTGGAATATGTGCCTTATTAACCACTTTGACTAGACCATAAACTACAAAATAATCCTTCATCAAGTGTGCCCTAGAAGAGAGTGCCTTAAGACCACATTGAAACCAACACCACACATTAAATATTCCATGCAATGAATGTGCCCTTGAAGATAATAGGTGGTGTGCTCTAGAAGAATGTTCAATGATAACCCCTTTGACCAAGCCAACATCACTAAGAAGCCATCACAAGGACTGCGCCATAGATAATTGTGCAAGGAGAATGGGTGAAGGTGCCAAACAAAGCAATCAAGTGGAGCACTCTAGAACAATGTGCCCAAGGGTGGTTACCTTCATAATTGCAAGTGGTAAAACCACGTGTTGATTTCCAAAACCATGTGCACAAGGAAGGAACCTAGAAAAGTGTGCAAAGTAGTTAAGATCTCATCAATAAATGTGCCAAATGTACAAAGAGGAAGGGAGCGCTCCAATAATCAAATGATCCAGCATAAATGCAAACCATCTAGATGACAAAAATAGTCAAGGAGGCTAGGGCGCTCTCTCCAATGAGACAACAAGCTCTACCAAAACCCTAGGTCGCCCTTCAAAGAAATATCTCAACAAGTAATGCACACAAAAGCTCCAAAGTAGTGCACCCTAGGAAAGTGTGCCCCAGGAAGAGGGTACACTTCCTTGTGGAGATCAACAACTCACTATAAAGCATATATAGAGGATTAAGCCCATCAACCTTAGGAAACCATGGCAATACACTTAACAAACAAAACAACACCTCAAGGAGCAATTGTTCACACTTGAAAATTAGGGAGACCTTAAGTTGATGGGTTCCCACTCCATAGAAATGCACCAAGGGTCAAACAAGTATGTCATGCTAAGCAAAACCCCTCAAGAAAAGTCCAAAGTGAGAAATGACAAGGGAGCACACTATATCATCAAGAGATCTACTACCAAGAGAATGCCAACTCATCAATAAACACCATAATCCCAAGGAAGTATCTCACCAAGCACCTACTAGCATGTAACAGGAAGAAAGCACCAAGAGCCATCAAAACAAGGGGTGAGAAATGAGTCTCCTCCAACCAAGGTAATCAAGCAACCAAATCATAGCACCTTCTCCATATGGCAAAGTGTGTGGCAATAAAGGCATATGGATAATTTTATACAATAACAGAATTTCATTATTAGACAAAATTGAACAGCACATCTACCATGGTTATCGAGCCTTTCAAAATGTCCCTTATCTTCATACTATTATTGAAAATCGGTTCCACGATTCCAGGCAGGACTTCAAGCATTCGATGAGGATAAAAGCAGCAGTTGAAGACTTCTTAAGGGGGGATGTTAGGAATTTTAGGCAACGTAGTCTAGGTTTTCAGTAATGAGCCCGAGGAGCCATTGACTGTAAATTTCCTGAGTTTGAGGGAACCATTCATGGATTCACCTCTCATTTATATAGAGTCCTATCTTCTTCTCATTTTTCTATATTGAGCTTCTCATGCCACATCTCTCTCCTTTTCTCATCATTTAAATGAAGTTGCAAATAGCAATTTGGTACGACCACCACTGTTGTTAATCAATCAAGAGATTGTATAATGTAAGTTGCAAGCTAGATTTGTTTGGGTTGAAAATAACAAAAATACAATTTGCGTTACATCTGGTTTTATCATCTTTATTTTTCATGAAGTGTTTATGCAGATAAAGAGCTTCAAATTATAGGAATTTGAGTCCATTTCAAACCTATTTTTTGTTCCTTCAATATGTACATTTTCATACACCTACAAGTTGTTTTTGTAAGTGTTATAATGTTGGATTCATTATCATGCCTAGCTTTTGCAATTATCAATTTGTTGGATTCATTGTTTTAGAGACTCTGTGCCCAATGGAAAGGCTTTCAGTTTGAGAAGTTTACAGTTTTTTTATGCAGTCTGTTGTCATTATTATCCTCAACCTTGTTTATCCTTTTCTTTGACATTTAAATCTAGCATCCTGAGCTTAATATTGAAGATTAGTTGCTTAGTGACAGTGGGCAGTCAGTTGTCTTAAATCTGATGAGGGAGCCTCCTCTGGTCCAAGAGCTAGCTTGTGGCCTGAAGTAGGTTTTTAGATGTCTTGGCATAGTTCCTAAGCAGCCGAGAACATCTCAAGTTACAACACAACCCACAACAGAATGGAGTGGCAGAGAGGAAGAACAGGGCCATAGTTGGACCTGCAAAGGCAATGATCCATGATCAAGATCTACCCATGTTCCTTTGGACAGAGGTATGCTACACAACAACATATATTCAGAACATGAGTCCTCATAAGGTCTTTGGGAACAAGATTCCTAAGGAGTCATTCACAGGAGTGAAACTAGAGGTTGGTCATTTTCACATCTTTGAATGTCCCGTATATATTCATGTACCTTCGGAGAAGAGGACGAAGTTGGAACCCTCAACACAGAAGGGCATCTTTGTGGGATACAGTGAGACTTCAAAGGCGTATCAAGTGTACATTCCATCGTAGGGGAAGACTGTGGTGAGCAAGGATGTCAAATTTGAGGAGAGTCGAGCCTTTAGGAAGTCACATGGATCCCTTCCCGTAGTGGCAAAGGATAAGGAGCAAGAGGCTCCAAAGATTGAGAAGAGACCAGCATCACCAACAGCAAGGACTCGGTCTTCAAATCACGAGGAGGAATTGGTGGCTCCTTCCAATTCTATTAGGAGGAGGCCGAAATGGCTAGAACAAACACTAAGAGATGCTTAGTAGCATGTGGAGGCTCCTAGGAGTACTTTCAAGGAGAGCAAACCACCTAGACGGTTTCCTAGTTATATGGCGCTCATGAGTGACATCATTGATTCCGAGCCTACCAGTTTTGAGGAGGCAGCAGGCCACCAGGTTTGGAGGTATGCTTCCATCGTGAAGAATGATGTGTGGGATATTGTGTCGAGGCCAAAGGGGAAATCAGTGGTGAGCTCGAGATGGATTTTTAAGATCAAGCATACTCTAGATGGCAGTATTGAAAAGTACAAGGCGAGGTTCGTGGCGAGAGGGTTCTCACTAGGAGGGAGTGGACTATGAGGAGACATTTGCACCAGTCGCTAGGTATACTAATATCAAGGATGTTATATCTATTGCTTCAGAAATGGGGTGGAGGATACATTAGATGGATGTGAAGATAGCCTTCCTCGACGGAGTAATTGAGGAGGAGGTGTACATTGAGCAATCTCAGGGCTTTGAGGAGCATGGGAGGGATTCTCATGTATGCAAATTGAAGAAGGCATTATACGGACTCAAACAAACACCGAGGGCATGGTACTCGAGGATTGATGGGTATCTACTTGGCTTGAGCTTCACCAAGAGTGAGGTCGATCCCAACCTATATTACACACTTGTTGGTGATGATCCACTCATCTTGGTACTTTGTATAGATGACTTATTCCTTACAGCGTAAGAGAAGCTCATTAAGATGTGCAAGTGAGATTTAACTTCGGAGTTCAAGATGAAGGACATCAGCATGATGCACTACTTTTTGGGACTGGAGGTGTGGCAGCAGATAGGTGAGATTTTCCTAGGATAGGGAAAATATGCAGTTGATATCCTGAAGAGATTCAGGATGATAGATTGCATGCCTATTGTCTACACCCATGATAACCAATTTGAAGAAGTTGAATGCTTCAGAGTCRGAATTGGTTGATCCTACATTGTACAGGTAGTCGATTGGTTCCTTGATGTATCCGATCAACACTAGGCCAGATATATGCTTTGTTGTAAATACGTTGAGCCAGTTTATGGTGGAACCGAGGAGGGTGCATTGGGTTGCAACAAAGAATGTGCTCARGTACTTACGAGGTACAGTGGAGTATGGGATGAGATATGTCAGGAGTGGTGGAGTGCAAATACAAGGCTATACAGACTCAGACTAGGTTAGGAGTGCAATGGACAGGAAAAGCACCTCGGGGTGCTGCTTCAGCTTGGGGTCAGTAGTGATTTCATGGTTTAGCAGGAAGCAAACATTAGTGGCACTTAGTTCAGCAGAGGCCAAGTATATAGCAGCGAGTTTGGCAAGTTGTGAGGACATTTGGCTTCACAAGATGCTCACATGTTTATTTGGTCGGGAGTTGGAGCTGACAGTTATACATTGCGACAATCAAAGTTGTATAAAACTCTCAGAGAATCCCGTGTTTCATGACAGGTACAAGCATATAGAGATCATATATCACTTCATCGGAGACAAAGTCCAGAGGGGAGCAATGAAGCTTCAGTATGTCTCCACGAATGAACAAGTTGCAGATATTCTCACCAAGCCCTTGATAAAGGGGAAGATTGTTTTCTACAGAGATAAGTTGGGGGTGGTGCAGAATACCTTCCTCGCTAGGAGGGAATGTTGATGATTATAGCTCAGACAGGTGCTTCTGCATACGCTAGGTGTCAAGCATGCAGAAGACTTGGACAAGAAGAGACCTACCTCATATTATGTCTCACATGAATGCAAAGATCTCCTCGGGATCTCCACTATGTACTTTCCCTGCCCATGGAAGATCTCACCCGATCTCTGCCAAACCTCTAACCCCAAAAGGTAATGCATTAGGCCAATGTCCTTCATCTCGAACTCAACAGCCAAATCTACCTTGCACCCTACTATAAGCTCCTTTGCACCTGTGAGAAATAAATCATCAACATACAACACCAAGATTAGTGGATCCGCCCCAACAAATATGTAGTACAAGTTTGGGTCCGCCTCACTCTTCATGAAGCCCATACTCTGCAAGTATCCGTCAATCCTAGAATACCATGCCATGGATGTCTGCTTGAGTCCGTACAAGGCTTTTTTAAGCCTGCACACACTCCCTCTCATGTACCTCAAAGCCCTAAGGTTATTCTATGTATACTTCCTCCTCAATGATCTCGTTGAGGAATGTTGTCTTCACGTCCATCTAGTGAATCCTCCACCCCTTGACTAAGGCAATAGATATCACAGGATGAATATAAGTACATCTAAGGACCGGAGCAAACATCTCCTCATAGTCTACTCTCTCTCTATAAGAGAACCCTCTCACCACAAACCTGGCCTTGAACTTCTCGATGTTGCCATCTGTAGCATGCTTGTTCTTGAAGATCCACTTGGAACTCACCACAGATTTCTCCTCCAATCTTAGTACTATGTCCCTTATCATTCTTCATGATGGAGGTGTACTCCTCCATCATGGCATCCCACCAAACCTATTGATCTGTCGCTGCCTCAAAACTAGAAGGCTCAGTATCAATGATGCTACTCATAAGCACCATGTAGTTGTGTTAACACAATTTTCTGCATGCTAGGACAGATCTAAAATGATTTAAAATCTGCACAGAAAATGTATTGATTAAAGGAAAATCTGCCCTCAATAAGTCACCGACAAAATCCTCTCCATTTGGGCTGGTGAATGCCAACCACAGGGGGGTGTCCCTAAGGCTCTTGCTTGCTGTCCACCACCTGTAAAATCTGCAAAACAATAAATATAACAGCAGCAAACAAGAAGTTTATGGTTGAGTTTTAAGCAGCCAAAAGTTTTTAAAAATATAGTTTTTGAGTGTTTTTGGTGGAATCCTTAATTCGTTAGCTCAAAATCAGCAAATAAAAATGTGTAGAAAGCAATACCAAACAGCACAAAATTGCCCAAGTGATATGCTAAAAGACTTCTGAAAATAGACAGTTCACAACCCAATACACCAACAAGAAAAGAAGGCCCTGTACAACCACATCAAAGCTTTATTTCTGTAAGTGTTTAGAGGCTAATTGCTCTAAGGAAACAGGTACAAATATGGTGTAGTAGTAATCCTTGCATACAAACAGAAAGCTGGAACAAGAGAAGAGAAGAGAGAAATCTGAAATGTGGAGCTGCTGAAGTAGAAGATCCAACCCTTTTACAATGAGAAGCAAGTGTATATATAGAGCACAAATGAGGAGGAGGGTGCCTTGGATTAGGTGAGGGAAGGTGGGGCATTCCCCTTGAGTTTAGGAGAGAGTGGAGTGTGAGGATAAGAGAATCTAGGGAGAGTGGGAGTTAGGGAGAGAAAGTAGGGAGTGGGTGAGGTAGGTAAGAGGAAAAAGGTGCCCCCACCCCCTCATGAGGATGGTGCACCGCCTTGAGTGAGGAAATCATGGAGATGAAAGGGGGAAAGGGGGAGAGAATTTAGGGGAGTAGGAATTTAGGAGAAGAAAGGGGGATTTGGTGGTTGAGAGAGAGTATTAAAGAGAGGAAAAAGGCAGGCGCTTCCTTTTAGGTGAGAAAAAAAAGTAGGCGCCCCCCTCATGACTCATCCAAGTGCCAACTCATCCAAATACTCTGCAGCTTGCCACATGTCACCTCCGGAGACTGCCACATGTCACCCAGCCTGATGACCACTCCTGTTAAAAAATGGTCTGTCTAAAAATAGACATGCCCAAAAAATAGCAGTTTCCCTGAAAAAATAGAAAAACCCCAAATATTCGGGACCACCAAGAGATCACTGCCAAAAATAGTATGTCTAAAAACAGAGACTGCCAAAAACAGAAACTTCTTGGAAATCAATGGAAATATACTCATTGGATTCGATTTTTTGCAAGCAATATGAAAATGCAGTTAAAATTGTCATCTGACTCCCTGATCACCACGTGCTAAAAATAGAAAGTACTCGCATGACATCCCGGAAAAGGTTCACTAGACTAAGAATGTCGACAGGATAAATATTGTATGCTCAGGACTATCATACGAGTCTCCGAACACTGTCTCCTAAAAAATAGGAAATTGGATAAAAATGCGAACCTTATTTATTTCTATTTCTATATTTTGTGTTCATAACATTGTCTTCCCCTTAAAGCATGATTAGAGAAAGGCCTATCTCTTGTTCTAGATCGAACTATCTTCTCATGATATTTTGTTTTTGTAGTTGCAATACTTGACGAGACAAAACGATATAATCTTCGAATTCCTGAAGTAATATGTTGCATCTTTTCGGGAGTGATCCATCCCAAATCTACTTTCATAGAAACTTGTTTATATTTCGCTTGGTCTTGTTGTTGGTTGTAATGATTCTTGTGATTTGGATGACGATAAGGCACCCGAATCTCTTATGGATCTTGTTTGATGGATCTCTCTTCAACTTTTGATGTTTCTAGTAATTCAATTAGATCAGTGTCTGATCCCTTCTCTAAGGTTTGGACAGTATTTGGTATCTTCTTTACGGGATCAGTCATAGTTCCCTTGTCAACCATTGATCCTGTACTGACGATTTTATGCTACATTTTCCATTGCAACTATTTTTCATCTTCTAACTTCTTAATTTGTTTGATCAAGTCTTGATGATGACTTTTAAGATGACAAATTTCATCATCCTTTTCAAATAATTTCTTTTCAAAATCTTGATTAGCTTGTTTTAACTTTTGATCAAGTCTTGATGATGACTTTTAAAATGACAAATTTCATCATCCTTTTCGAATAATTTCTTTTCAAAATCTTGATTAGCTTGTTTTAACTTTTGATCACCTTGTTTTTTATTTTTTAATTTATTAATTTGTGTAATCAAGCTTTGATTATGATCCTTGAGACGACAAATTTCTTCCTCTTTATTAGCAACAACTTTGTCAATTTCTTCCTGCTTTTTTTGTACTGTCATTTGATCATCCTCGTTGATCATCTTTGAAATATTTTTAAAATCTTCTGACGATGGAGCGTAATTTTTTATTTTTGTAATAAAACGTCAAAAACAAAATTCCACATTTAAGATAAAGGTACCTAGCGTTTCTAGTCAACGAAGTTAAACCAAGAATTATACCAACATCGGGTTGAGTCATTTTTGTAACATCGAATTCAAATATGTATTTATAACCGTCAATTGTTACTTGTAGATTCCTAATTTATGTCTTGCCAAAGTTCTTTCCAATTATATTGACTCTAAAATTGATAATTGATTGGCAATATCAACACTGATGTAATTTCCTTCTTGGACGGACAAATCGCAACGTTAATATTTGTCCTTGAACAATTCCTTTGACTTTTAATATATCAAAAATAGGTGTTGAAAGACCTTTATGCGTAAACCTTCCTTCATTTATGTTAAAATCCATTTTTTTCTTTCATCGAGAACTTCCGTAAAAGCAATACTTTTGTTAAAATTAATGTAGTTGCATGAGCCATTCTCCAGGAGGATGGCAAAGACCCTAGTTGTGATCTAGGGCCCCCAATACACTCATGGGATTCTTGGTCTGGGACCAAGCAGTTAGAGCCATGGCAAAAGACCCTAGTTAGGGCCTGTTAAATTTACATGCAGCAGCGAGAGCCATTCTCCTGGAGGATGGCCAAGACCCTAGACGAGATCTAGGGCACCCAGTGCACTCCTGGGATATGTGATCTGGGACATATATTGATAAAGACCCTAGGTTAGTAACCAGGGCCCCTGGTTTGTAACCAGGGTACCCATGTCTGGTGCATGGAAGACTTGGTTCGTAACCAAGCAATTGAAGACCCTAGGTTAGTAACCAGGGCCCCTGGTTTGTAACCAGGGTACCCATGCCTGGTGCATGGAAGACTTGGTTC
>JASDQU010407267.1:0-10605 GCA_032191745.1 Picea mariana
CTTCTCTAAGATGATCTCTTCAATAGCTTGTAGTTGATCTCTTAACTAAGATATTCTCACAAAATATTATGTTATGTTGTTGTCATCATTCATCTTCATGTCACAGAGCTCATTCTTCAGACTCATTACTTGTCCAATGTTTCTGACCGAGAAGATATTTGTTAGGGCATCGTACATCTTCTTCAATGAGTCAAGATGGGAGATGTAGGGTATCAAGTGGTCTTTTATAGATTCCACTATGATACTCATAGCATTGATGTCACCGTCTTTGAACTTCTCCATAGCGGCAACGTTCTGCAATTCCTTCTCTTTTCCTTCTTCAAAGTATGGTTCCATGATCTTTCCTTTCACGATATCCAACACTTTATTCTTGGCAAGGATGAGGTCAATCCTTATATTCCACGCTCTGAAGTTAGAGGCTCCATCTAACTTGTTCTCTAACTTCATAGAATAAGTCATGGCTTCTTTGACTTGGTCAAATCCTAGATTTGACCACAAACTCAAACTTGACGTCTTGGCTTGTTGAGAGTACTAGGAGATGCATTAGGCTAGGGTGCACTGATTTATCCATAAATTAGGTCAATCCCTTCACTTAACGTGCCTCAACGAGAGGATTAGGATTTCTGCAACTACTCCTGCTCCTGCTAGTAACCCTAGCAACAATGTCTTGGAAGTTGCTTCTGCTAGTAACCCTAGCGACAGTTCCTCAGTGAGCTCAATATCATAGCGGCTATGTTTCCTTCCAGTGTTTAGACTGAATGAAGGAGGTGTGGGTCCATAACTTGTTAGAATATAATGAATGTGCTCATTTTACCATTGACAATATCTCTATTGCCACCCAACCATAGGCCAAAGCCACCCTCCGAGCACCTTAACCTTGACAAAGAATCACTCTGGAAGCAAACCCTAGGCTAGATAGCCAAACAAAGGGTAGCGCACCTTTCCCCAAGGATAGTGCACCAACAAGAGCTGATCAGATGTTCCAAACCCTAGCCAAGAGTTAGTCCAAGACAAACGTGATATGCTAGCTACATCATCTGCAATGGAAGATCTACTCAAACTTACGCACAAGAGTAGGTACTACAGTGCACACAAGTTGATTCTCTGCATTTCTGAGACTTCTTGCCAGAATGAGAACTGGCCTCCTATATTTATACTAATTCTGGCTAATTGCATGGGCTGACTTCTCATTCTGGGTATCTGTCTATTTAGTATATATTATTATTTCTAGGCAACTTCTTCTCTTGGAGGCTAATAACCTAATATAAATTATCTTCTTGAGCCGACAAGTCTTCTAGGGTTATTAGCCAACTCATTATGGCTTCTTCTTGCTTCCCAGAGTATTCTATCCTTGTCAGTTTTACACATGGAGGTAAAAACCTCCCACATCTACCATAATATCAACAACCCCAACCCACAAAACAAAGGACAGAGCAAAGATGGATAGTATTAGGACAACCAATCCAAGCTGCAAGCAAAGAAGGACACCGAAAAGACAAAGAAAGATACTAGGAAGTGGTGTGACTTCCATAAGAGCCCTTGGCATAACACTGCTAACTGCCGCTCAAAGCAGTCGTTGGTGGCCGAAGTGAAAGCCTCTGAATTAGATGTGGATTCTGACTCTAAGACAGAACCAGAAAGGGGAAGATGGATCGTTGACGTGGAACTCAATGCCACCATTGCTACTAACAAACTCTAGCCTGGTGAACAAGACGAACCAGAATAAGGAGAGTGCCTCTTCCATTCACAGATGTGGGTAAAATGCACCCCGCTGCGCTTCATCATTGATAGCGGTAGCCAAAAGAACCTCATCTCAATAGAGGTAGACAAGCGGTTGGCCCTGCCAACACCGTTGCACCCACAACCCTACACCATTGGATGGCTCCGCCAAGGAAGCGATCTACGTGTCAACCAATAGTGTCGATTGTAGTACGACATCAAGCCCTTCAAAGATGAGGTATTGTGTGATGTTTCTCCTCTCGAAGTTTGTGATGTTGTTTTGGGCCAACCTTATTTATGGAAATGTCATGCTGTATATGAGTCTAGGCCTCGTAGTGTTATTATTACTTTGAACAGGAAATTGTACAGGACACCCGAGGCAGTCCCACCTAGTTTTATTTCCTTGATCTCTTCTAAGCAATGCAGGAAGGTCATCTCTCAGACATGAAAGTTTGTCTTCTTCGTGATTCTCTCTCCGAAGAAGTGAAAGATCATAGCCACATCCAGGGTCTTTGCGGTCGACCTCTCCACACAGCAGAAGCAAGTAGATAAGGTTGTGGAAGAATACTTAGATATCTTCTCCTCACCTATAGGGGTACCTCTGCACTGCCAGGTCAAGCACCCCATCGATCTGACCCCCGATGCACCGCTTCCCAATGGGCCCTTCTATCGCCACTCTTTGCTAGAGAATGAGGAGATCAAGCGATAGATCCAAGAACTGATCCACAAGGGGCACATCCATCCCATCTCATCACCTCGCAGGAGCCCAATCGTGCTGGCAGAAAAGAAAGATGGAACCTAGCAACTCTGTATTGATTACTGGGCTCTGAATAAAATCACAGTTAGAAACCGATACCCTATTCCCCGAATTGACGACCTCCTTGATAAAATCACAAGGGATAAATACTTCAGTAAGATTGATCTAAAGTCTAGCTACCACCAGGTCTCGATAGAACAGACAGATGTATGGAAGACCACCTTCAATTCAAAGGAAGGCCTTTTCAAATGGCTGGTCATGCCTTTTGGTTTGAAAAATTCTCTAGCCACTTTCATGAGGATGATGGATGATATCCTACGACCATTCACCAATAAATATGTAGTGGTGTATCTAGATGACATTCTAATTTACAACGAGACTTGGGCTGAACACTTGCAGCATATTCAACAGGTTCTGCACACCCTGCGGCAGCACAAGCTATACGCCAAGTTGGAAATATTCTCCTTCAGCATGGACATGGTCCATTACCTGGGCTACATTATTGATCAACATGGTGTACATGTGGATCCAACCAAGATCCAAGTCATCCGTGACTAGCCAGCCCCAATCACAATCACTGAGCTTCAGAGCTTCTTGGGCCTTGCCAATTTCTATCGCAGGTTCGTGTTGGGATTCTCCCATATTGCATGGGCCCTCAGCCAAATAAACAGGGGTGGTGGTAAGGTGAAATTTGCATGGGGCCAGTCCCAATAACAAGCATTCAATGATTTTAAGCAGCGCTTTTCCTCAGCCCCAATACTTTCACTACCAGACCTGCAACATCCCTTTGAGATCGAGAGATATGCTTCAGACTATGTTGTGGGTGTCGTTCTCTCTCAACACGGCCACCCTGTGGCCTATCATAGTGAGACACTGTTAGATATTGTTCGTAAGTACCCTACTTACAACAAAGAAATGTACTCCATTATGCAAGCCTGCCGCCAGTGGAGACATTACATTCTTGGGAAGGAGACAATTATCCACACTGATCATAAGCCACTGCAGTTCATGCAAACATAGGGAAAATTGTAGAAAGGCTTCCATCAAAAGTGGTCCACATACTTGTATCAATTCCACCTCAACATCAAGTATAAAACAGGAAGCACCAATAGTGTTGTTGATTGCCTTAGCAGACCGCCAGTCGCGACACTCACCACGGTGCTAGACTCTTGTGGCCATGAGACCTCTGGATGGCCCCAACTCTATGAGACAGACCCTAACTTTGCCACCACCTACCAAATGTTGGGTGCAAACGTAGTTGTCGATAATTTCCATCTTCAGGATGGGTTGTTGTGTCGTATGGTCCATATCTATGTTCCATCAAGCGAGTGAGCAAAGTTGATTTGGGAAGCCCACTACAGTTGGGTGGAAGGACACTTTAGTGTCAAAAAGATAGTGGCGATGCTACAGAAACATTTCTAATGGACGAAACTTCGACAGGAGGTCAACAAGTATATCAGGTCCTGCACTGCATGTGTTATTGCCAAACCAACCACTAAGAAATAGGGCATGTACACCCCTCAGCCATGGGAATCTGTTATCACTCCAAGAAACCCTTCGTGGTTGTGAACCAAAGGTGCTTGGTAACTTCAAGTCAAAATGTTTTTAGGTATATTTGGGACAATAGGATAACTCAAAAGAGGATGAAAGTAACCACTTATCATGTAACTGAATAAGACAGTGCTTTTAGAGAACAATAATCAAACAATAGAGTTGAAAAAGGGGATGAAGAATACTAATCCAAATAACCAAATACAACCATGTGCAGGGTCATACAAGACAGTAAGAAAATATTTAATCCAAGTTTATGAGCTTAATAAGAAGGTGATAGTTCTTAAAAGCTAAACTAAACTGGAATAAAGTGCAGAGTCATGAAATATATGAAAGAATCTAATATTGGAAACAAAAGAGGACTGCGATTCTATTATTAGAATAAGAAGTGAAGTATAATAGCTAGAAAATGTATCCCAGATTGAACCTTTGTTTCTTAGAAAAGATAGGCATTTATAGCCTTTTACAATCGGTTTTTTAGATCCTGAAAACTTGGATCTGTATCTAAATATAGAAAATAAAACTAACTAAACACAATTGATAAGCAAAGACTAGTTCCTAGAACTCGAACTGTCTTCTATGTTGATCTTGACATCTGTACTTCATCACCTATAGGACTTTGTTGTGTCATGAAAGGGTAAAGGCACTTGTCTTCTGTAGCTGGACTCTATTAATAACCATAACCGAAACTTTAGTTGACCAATTTAGCATTTGGTCTCGAAATCTCCATGAATCTCTAATGTTGAGTGTTTCTTGATTAGGTGGTTAATTCTTCGATGTTCTCAAACCCTTTTTAAATACTTCAAAATCGCCTCGCTCCAGCTTAGCTTTCCAAAAATTTCTTTCTGTACTTTCACCATCTAATTCACCCTACGATTTGTTGGTTAGCTGGTGAAAGTTCTACTTTTCACCAGCTAACTGGTTGTAAATTTAGCCTTTTCACTGGTGAAAGTTCTGTCTTTGGCCAAAAAGGAACCTTTCATCTCCAAAACTGTTGTTTTACCAAAAACTTAGTGTGCATTTCATTTATCTCCCTACATATTCACGAAAACCTGGGCCAGTACCTGTAGATCTGGATGTGATTTACTCTTCTGCTTCAATTTCATAATTTTCCTCTTAAGGCGTTTTGCTAACCACCACAAATTGTTATAGTCCTTGGTGATTTTCTTCTTTCTCTTTTTCTCTTTGACACTCTCATGAGCCAACTTCTCAAATGTTGCATTTGTCTCTACAAAATTTTTAGATAGGGATTTGTATCTTGCCTTGATTACTCTTTCCAAAATCTCCTGTTGTCTAATCACCTCTTTCAGTTCCTTAATTTTTTGTGATTTCTTTGACTTTTTACTCTTTGATGTTTCACCTTCATCAATGGGAGTAAAATTCTAACAGTATTGTTCAATTTCCATGGAATGTTTAGGGATTTTAATGGCTAGACTTTCATCTTCTTGCTCTGGCTCTGTTTCCAAGTCTGTGTATGGAAAATTGAGAATATTTGTCTTTTTTACTATAGGCTGCTCTGAATTGGTTTCAAAATCTAATTTTTTCTTTGCTCTTTTAGACTTTATGCTAGAAATCCTATCCTCTGGTGGTCCTTGAAGATCTCTCCTCCTCCTTGAGCTGCTCTAAGGAGTTAACTTCTTTTTTCCATTTTTCTTCTGCTCATTAATGGGTTGAGTTTGAGTCTCAAAGCCTTCCCAAAAAAGAAAATGTTGCCAAGTCCTTCCTCTTTGTCTGGGTTCTTACAGAATTATCAGTTTGATCAAGCCAAAATGACAAATGGTGTTTTTTATTCTTAGAGGTTCAGCTCTAATCTTTTTACATACTTTGGTTAGGCTTTTGTGGAGTAAAAAAGGTAAATTCAGGAGGGTCTTCCCTGTGAAACGATCTAAAAGTTTGAAATTATATAACATTAGCTTGTCATACCTGCCTTCTGAGGTGATATAGAGTTGAATGACTTTAAACAGGTCCTACCATTCATCTTCCAGATGAGAAACTGACATGCTTTTCTTCCAGGTGATATCTCTGAATTTTGCCTTAAGGTATACCCTAAAATTCAAATTCTTGGTTGCTGTTGTCTTAAACCAGCTCTGGCCTGACCTGGGTAAGCTGGTTGTTGTGGCAATGGCTGCTTCATCGACTATCATTTCTATAGAACCCACACTAGCTCTGTTTCCATCATATGATTTAGCAAATGCTTCAGCTGTTATTTGGTGGCAACCATTTTGTAACCTTTCAACATAACTCATGTAGCCTGCGTCTGAGAAACATTTTTGCACATCTGGATGCGACTGTAAGAATGACAAGCTATCCAATTCTTTCCTCAGAAATAAACCACTTCATTTCCTTTCCATCTGTGACTCAAACCTCGAACAATTGGCAGACAATGTCACGGTAATTTCCTGCTTGATCCAAGGTTTTGCGCTAGTGAAAACTCTCGGTGTTGCCAATTCAAATATGGAACCATACCATATTACCTGTGAACAGTGCTTGTTCAAAATACGAAGTGTTGATTTGATGTCACCGGGTGAGTGGTACTGCTCCTTTACCTGTGATGATGGATGTGAATGTCATATCCAATGTTATCATTGCTGAAGCATGCAATCACCAGCACGATCCGCCATAATATCCGATTAGAACGTGCATAATGGTATCCTCATCATCATTCTCTTCGACCAATGCCTCATAATAATTATGTGACGTGTGTCGAGCGTGTCTTCTTTTCAATTTCTAAAATCATGGAAGAAAAACATGTGTTTCGCGCTTTCACCAGCTAGCCTATCTGCGGGAAAGTAGTCCTTAACCATTGAAACCCACTGCTTTCACCAGCTAACATCAACCTTGCAACATGCGTTAGCTGTTGAAAAGCTTTTCATGAAATTTTATAAAAAAAACCTTTATGGATCAACTTATTTCTAAGGCATGAATTTAAAACCTAAGTTTTGACACTAGAAGAATCTAAAAACAAATAGAAAAGCCTACAGATGACCATGCTATCACCAACAAAATGAAACCAAGTGACTGATTCATTTTGAGAGCTAACATTTGGCTCCAACTGGGATGTATACCTCCCTGTGAGGTCACCAAGAACCTAGTTAGACTCAGTAGCTTTTATTACAATTTGAAAATTTGAAAAATGATTTTGCTCAGTACTATTGGGCATGGAGTTATTCAAGCAGTAAAAACAAAAACAAAACTGAAAAGAATATGTACAAGTAAAATAGGGCTTTAAGAAAAGCCTTATGAAAAATAGGTTTTTAGAAAATGCCCGTTGAAAGGGCCACCTACTACTTCTTCACCTGCAAGATTTTGGAAAACAAAGGTATTGTTCTGCCGAACTGCTATTATGACAAAAGGACTTGCTTAGAGAGCATCAAATTTGCCATGTTTCCCTTTTTATTTCCTTGTTGCATCCCATTTTAAGACCAATTCCCCTGTTTTGAAAATATTTTCTTTGACTTTCTTGTCGAAAATCTCCTTCATCTTTTCTTGGTGTAATTCTGTCTTTTCCATAAGCTGCTCTCTGTCTTGCTACAACTCTACAAGATTGTGGATCCTTTGAGTTAAATCACTTGGTTCAGAGTCAATTTCTTGTAAAAACTCTTCAACTGGCAGTGCAAGTTGAACAGGAAATATGGCTTTAGTACCATATACCAACTTGAAGGGGGATGTACCAATTGACTTTTTATTTGTAACCCTGTCAGCCCACAAAGCAAATTTTAGCTTGGAATCCCAGCCTCTGGTATTTTGTTTAAGCAACTTCTTTATAATTCTAACTAAACTCTTATTCGATGAATCGGCTAAGCCATTTCCTTGTGGATAGCAAGCACTATAATGTACTAGCTGAACTCCCAGCTCTTCACATAATTTTACCAAGTGTTTATCTTTAAATGCAACAACGTTATCAGTGACTATTCTCTTAGGACAACCAAATCTGGCGAATATGTTTTCTTGCAGAAAATTAATGATGACAATGTGATTGGCATTCCTGGTAGGAATGGCCTCAATCAATTTTGTAAAATAATCGGTGGCAACAAGGATCCATCTGTGTTGACTTCTAAAAGGCAGATGAATCTCACCTATGAAGTCTAGTCCCCATTGCTGGAAGGTGCCTGTGACCAGAATAGGTCTGAGGGGGAGGGATTTTAGTTGTTGTTTGCCTGCAAACCTTTGGCACTTGTCACATGTTCTCACAAATTCACACACATCTGAAAATAAAGATGGCCAGTAATAACCAACTCTTAAGATTTTATGTGTGGTATTCTTCCAACAATGATGTCCTCCACATTCACCATTATGGAATTCAGTCATGATCCTAGCTGCTTCCTCTTGGTTTATGCACCTCAATAATAACCCTATTGGATTTTTCTAGAACAATAAGTTTCCATTGATGCATAAATTCATGGCTTTGAGCTTTAAATCCCTCCCTTGTGTTCTTGTCAAATCTGAAGGGACTAATAAAGTTTACAGAAAATGAATGATGTGGGTGTACCATTTACAGTTGGCTAGGTAAACTGAGACCTGCATTTATTCACTTCCTTTATCCTCTAAAGAACAAACATTATCTACATTTACACTTACCAAATTTATCTCAAGCAGTTTACAATTTTCTTCAGCAAGAAGTTTGGCAAGGCCTTGACCTTTCACAAGTGTTGTCAGTTTGATATCAACATCAAATTCAATTAATTTTGCTATCCACTTACTCCTTTTTCCATCTATGTCGGGTTGTATGAGCACATCTTTAACTGAACTGGAAGGTACATAAGCTATTACCTTGGCTTGAAGGATGTAAACTCTGAAGGCTTTTAATGACTTGATGAGCGCATATGCTTGTTTCTCCAATAATTCATACTTCGCCTCAGCATCCCTCAAGACTTTACTGAAGAAGGCAACTAGCTGCTCCTGATCATCGACATTTCTCTGCAATAGTACTGCTACAATTGTGTCTTTCGAAGCAAATGAAAAGATATAAAACTCCTTGGCGAAGTCGGGTGATCCAGGGGATTAAATTTTGCTCAAAATTCAAAGTGCTCGGAATCGCTTCAAATCAAACAAGAGCGTAGGCCTCGTCATCATGAACCCAACACAACTCGTTTGGGTTCAAACGAAAATCGGATGAGAGAGATATCATGTTCTGTTCAAAATGTCAAACAGGCAAAAAAAAGGGATGCTGACTGTACAGTCTGTACGGATGCTGACGTGGCATGTCTATACGACACATGGTAGAGATGAATTGGCAGGACCATACGACACATGGCATTCATTGGTTGACATATGTGGACGAATAGTCTGCTAACACATGGCATATTCTGTCCAATGGCTTGGTGCCACGTGGCCCAGTCGTGGGCTACCACGTGGCACCCTGTTATTGGTTGTTGGTTTAAAAGTTATGGAGTCCATGGGGATCGAACCCTGGACCTCCCCACCGTGCATAGCCTTTGCAAAGTCCACGTTGCCAACGTACCACACCATGTTCCTTACTATATATGTGGTTTAAAATAAATTTAAATTTGATTTGTTGTAAAGTTTGGCGCGGGGTTGGGCTGGGGCTTAGCCCCAGCCCGCGGTTGTATTGTTTCACAAATGACCGGAGGTTACGCCATTGGCGCGCGCACAAATTTTGGATTGGGTTTCAAATGGTTACACAACCAATGCCCGCCACTTGTCACAACCACATTTGCTCTTAAAGTCTTGTCCCTTTTTATTTGAACGTGTGATCACATGGTCCACATGACCACGGCCTTGGCGGTTAGGGGCTAGGCGCACCCATAACCATCCTACAGTTTGCACCACTTGTGCGGTTACACCTGGTGCTGAGTTTTAACACATAAAAGCGCGTGGGGGCTAGGTTGAGGCAAGAAGGGTGCATTTTGGCGATCCAGAGACAACAAGTTTGAAGGGGAACTTCCAGGAAGCCTATCTTCTTCAATTTTTGGCCAAACGAGGTGCCGAAAAAGCCCAGCTAGGGGTTTTTGAACGTTCTGAAGCCATTGGAGCCATCTATTTAGAATTTTGAGCATTTTAAAACACATATTTGAGCACTTTGAGCAAATATAACAAAAGATCTATTAGAAGCTGGACCAGGAGATGTAGCCCAAGAGAGGGGTGAACTCCTTTATCATTTGATGTGTTATGTGTTTTATATTCACTACTTATTGCTACTATTTATATGCATCTTGAATGAGTAATTTATATAAAATTTGTGTTGCAAAATTGATCCATTTGTATTTTAACACATGAATTAAATCTTGCAAATATTTTCAAGAATACAAGTCTTCTTCATTTTTAGATCAAGTTGGTATCAGAGCATAGGTTTTTAAAGACTTGATTATTTGCAAGTGTCAACTTGTAGAGCCAAGTTCTCATCCTTCAAGGAGGAAGATTATATCATCACCGCAAGTTTCAAGGAGGCATTCACCAAGTATGGCTCATGAAGAGAGTCATGAACATATTCCTGCAGAAGATGAAGATCTCAGAAAGGCTTTCATGGAAATGAGAGAAATGATGAAACTCTTGATGGAAGAAAGGAATACAAGGTTGCAAGGTGAAGCCTCCAACCCTTCAAAACACAAGGGAGACAG
>JASDQU010407268.1:0-10605 GCA_032191745.1 Picea mariana
CAAAGGGGGAGATAAATTGGTATCATGATGATAGGGGGAGCATGAGTGTTGCCATTAATGACAAAGGGGGAGATTGTTTGAAGATTGGTTGTTGTCATTGATGTCAACCCTAGTCATGGGTTTTGGACCGCAAGATTGATGAAGGTATTATGACATGAAGGAAAATGCACATGCAGATACAACACCCATGGATGGATAGTATACATCATGTGGTTTTCGGTGGTATGTGGCACGTCACATGGATCCTCATGGTTGCGGAGAAATGAATTTTTGAAGATGACAAAGTGAATTGAAGAAGGAAGTACATGTAGGCCCTGAAGATAATTAAAGAAAAGAATTACAAAATAAGAAAGTGTCAGGTCATCCCTAATGTTAAAATGAAGTGACATAAATGGTATAAATAAAAATTATTATACATTCATTTGATACAAGTCGAATTTCAGAGGAAATAAGAAGAAAAGAAGGCCAGATTTCAAGGGAGGATGAAGTCTTTTGGTGATGTGTTCTAAGGTATGTTATTTTCAGATCATCTTACCATTTTTGCTATAAATTTTTTTCTAGAACGATTCATATGGTGAAATATATATGGTATTGAGAAGACATATCAAGGTACATGTGGTAAAATTTTTATCTCTTGATTCGCTATAATTATGGAGATACACTCTGTGGAAGATAGGGTTTGTGACCAGTCCTGAAGCTAGTCAATAAACAGGTGTTCCAGGTAAAACAGTCATAACTTCTTCATAGAGAATCAAAATGATGTGGGAAAAATTTCATTAGAAAGAGTACGGACTGTAGTTTCTTGTGTGTGAGTTTCAGAATCAGATGTTAAATATTGTGCACGGGGCATTCTGTACAAGTTCGATTGCCTGAATAGACCATAATTGAATAAAGTCTACCATTCTTTCTATAACTTGTTTTTGGGGAGGATTCAAGGAGTGAAAATTGGAGGAGTTTCAGAGAATACATTGAGTAATATTATATACAGGATTAGAGTACTCCAAGAATTGAAGAATTGCAGAAATTGAAGAAGTCTTAGGAAACACTATCAGGTTGGGTGGAAGGAAGGGGCAAGGATGGAGAGTTCAAATCTCTCTTTATATTGGAGGATTGTATATTCCTCTTGGTGGTTTATCCCTCCCTTTACATTTGGAAGCTATAGCTACCTTTGGAAGTCATTACTTCCCTTGAACAAAAACTATTGATTATTTCTAATACATTGTGCATGGTGTATTGCGGTGTATTGGTGTAACTCTTATACTATTGTTCATTGCTTATTGGATATAATTGAATGGTTTAAGTATAAGTTGAAAAAGGTTTTTAAATTGTACTTGATACTGATTCACCCCCCTCTCAGTATGAACATCTAATATATAGAGATGTTTGTCTCTATGGTCTCTTGACTAAAGACAAGGTAATAGAAAGATGGATGAGTTCTGGTTCTGAACTATAGAATCCAAATACCATTAATCATCAAACATTCCAACGATATTAAGTGGAAATGTTATCAACACTTAAATGCAGTCATCAATGTAAAATAATTTAACCAATGAATGGAATCCCATCCATCATCATGTAATTGTTTCGATGTAAATATTTTAAGCAATGTTTTTCTCTAGTTGGTATTTTCTAGATACCAAGTGGCTAGCCCCTGAATCAATTTGAGATCCATCAACTAACTGTAATCATTTGTTTCTTGATCAATTCTATATTTGAATTATATTCTACGAATTTGATATAAAAACAATTTCTTTCAACTCCACCCTTGTAAGGGGTCCCCGAAGAAACACAATCAAAATATGCCCATGGGATGTCCTTATTGATTTCCTCCTCCTCAACATTATGTGTAATTTTGTTTTTATTAAAGCTATGAGTAAGAATTTAGAATGTTTGGTGTGTGACCAACAAATTTTAGAGGTAATGTTTCTTTGTCCTCAAATAGCTTTAGATTCCTATCCAACCATACTCCCAAAGCAATGTTTGAGGGAAGAGCTCTAATATTTTTTGTATCCTTATTAGCACACTAGATCCTAAAAGCCTCTTCAAAGTCTTCTCCTACCTATAAATTTTGTATCCCTATCATCATTTCCACTTCCTTCCACACTTGCTTTGTATATGGACAACTAATATGTGCATTTATTTATTCTATTTGCTAACATAAGCTACACCAACCAAGTCCAACACATGTTCTATTTTATAATATGTCCCAAGTAGGATCCCTATTATTTAAGATCAACCACATAAAAAAATTGTATTTTTTTGGGCTCTTTAGTTTCCATATGATTTTCCACCACCATACATGTTGTTCCTGCCTTCCCTCCTCAACAAGTAATTTATATACTATTTTTGGTAAATATATCCTAGATGGATTTATAGACCAAAGCAACTTATTGTCCTCCTCTCTGAATCTAATATTACTATCTTTTAAAATGCATGTGTATCTTTTCCATTCAATTGTATTCTCCACCCCAAGTCCTAGCTACCTCTAGGTTAACCATTCTTGATGCTAAATGGTTGACCTATGATAGTTCAAAACCTATCTTAACATATAATAATGTCAACCTCTTAACTCAAGAATCAACTATAGAGATAATGTGTGCCTTCCTTTACTTCCAACCCATGGATCAATACCACTTTATACTCTATCTCCTTTATGAACTTGTCATATCAACCAATTGAAAGATATAGTTGACCTCTTTACACATTATAGAAGCATTTTGAACTCATTTTACAGAGTTCTTAACCCATTCCTCCATAGAATTTGGGGCTATATATTTGTATTTTATTACCTATACCCACAACATAGTTCCTTTAATTAATCTCCAAACATTCTTTTTTGCAAGTTCTTTTGAAAAGAGAAAAAGAGTTCTTTAGACCCCAACCTCCATTTTAGTTTTGTAGAGATAGATTCTTCCATGAAGCCAAATCAAACCCTTTTTTTCAATTTATCCCTAGACCATAAGAATCTATAACATAATTATTTAATAAATTTTAGAAATCCTTTTGGAATCCATGCAAGTGACATCCAATATGAAAGAATCACTTCCAAGAATAATTTTACTAGGACAAGGCACCCCCCTTTGGAAATCCACTGATTAACAATTTGACCCTAAATAGCATGGAACACAAATTGGGTATCAAACCTATCAAAGAGGAAATGAATAAGCTCATATCTTTAGAACATGAGAATAACAAAACAACCTTGAACCCCACAAGTTTTGGTATAAAATAACATAAATACGAGGAAACATTAGAAATAACCAAGGAGGAATTAAAAAATAAATCGGAAATTGAAACAATTGGCCTTATAGAAGCAAAAGCGTTGGGAAAAATAATTGAACATAACTATAGGTTGATTCAGGTTAAGGTAAACTCTAATTCCTATAAATATGACATAATTAGTAAAACTCCTAGATTAAAAGGGTCTGAAATATTTATAATTGAATACCTTATTAGAGAATATCAAACTAAATTAAGGAAGGAGGTTCAAAAGGTAAAAGAATCTAGAAAGGAAGGAAAATGGGAAATAATTAGGAACCAAAAAGTTATTGTTAGGGATAGAGACCAAAAGAAGAATAACAAATATCAATTTGAGACACTTTGAATCATTTCTTGGAACTGTCAAGGATTTCCATGGAACAAAGGGCCTATATTAAGTTGGATCCCAAGTGAAATTGATATTATATTTCTGGTTGAAACTTGGGAGCATGAGGAATATAAGGTCCCTAACATAGAAGGATTTATATTGTGGTCAACATGGAACAAGAAATCCTCTCGTAGAGGGGTTAGAGACATAGCTTGTTACATAAGAAAAGACATTTCTCCTTAGATTCATCTTCATAAAAAAGACCCTCTCAATTAGTTCATTTGGGTGGAAATTTTAGATATCAATGCTAAGAAGATGTATATTGCAATTTTTTATTTTGTGCCTATTAATTATACCTTTTATACGAAAAACAATCTAGATAAACATTGTCCCTATAAAATCTTAGAACAAGATATTTAAAGTCTAAGAAATGAAGGTAGGATCATCATGTTAGGAGACTTTAATGATAGAAATTCAACTAATCAAGATATTATCTTAAGCAATGATTCCAACCCTAATCCTTTATGGATAGACAATGACATTTTTTTAGTTAATAGATATAAGAGAAGTTCAGAAGAATTGACCAATAATTTAGATGGTATTGAGATAATCAAGCTTGGTAGTTCTCAAGATCTAATAATTTTCAATGGTCTAATGAAATTGCTGAAATATAAATAGATGGCTTGTATCCATGGGCTGGGCAGTAGTTTTGCGGGCTATGTGATATCAGATATCCCTATTTACAACCAAATATTAAATTTTGACCTTTTAAATAACCAAGAGCATGACTCTGATCATAGAACTTTAACCCTAACTCTAAACTTTATCATGCACAAAACCGCCTTGAAGATAAATCTGGTAAACAAATACATCTATTTTTTGAAAAAAATAAAGTTGATTCTCTTTTTAAAGGACTTAAACATCGAATTCAATATTCTATCATAAAAAAATATTGAAGAAATATATCACAATTTTACAAAACCCCTCTCTACATCCATAAAAAAATTCTCTATTGAAGTGTTGTGTAAAAATAAGAATAGAATTTCCAACCCTTGGTATGATAACAAATGTAAACTTGCTAGAAAATCCACTAGGGATGCCTGTAATGAGTCTTTGAAATATGATAAGATTAATAGATACAAATCCCTAATTAAAAGGAGAAAAATAAATTATATAATTTGCACCTTTTTAAGCTAGATCCAATGAAAATTTGGAGGCAAATTCTAACTCGTAAAACTAAAGAAAATGCCATGATTCCCTTGAAAGACTAGAATTCCTGCCTTAAAAATATTTATGAATCTCATAATGTCATGGAAAAAATTCTAAAAGTTTCTACAAAATATGATGTTTTTTCTATAGAAGACATAAATTTTTGGGTTAAGAGGCTTTCAAATGGGAAAGATAAGAAGATCGAGGGCTACCAAGCTGAAATATTAAAAATTGGAGGGCCTATTCTGATCCCTCACATACACAAGCTCTTCAATTTAACAATCAAGCAGGGCTTCCCTAAGCCTTGGACTCAAAGCCTCATTGTACCTATTTTTAAAAATGGGGATAGAATAAATCCCTCTAATTATAGGACCATTATGATTAGCCCCATTTTATCCAAGCTACATGGAAGTATTTTGGAAATGAATATAAGCATATGGCTAGAAATCCACTGAAAAAGAGCTAAAGGTCAAGCCAGTTTTAGAGGTTATCATTCAACTATGTACCACCTTATCATGCTTAGGATTATTGTAGAGGAGTGTCAAAAAAATAAAAACAATATACTTTGTTGTTTCATTAAATTTAGGAAATATTTTGACACTGTTCCTAGGACCAACCTTTGGAATAGGTTAGAAGAGATAAAAGTTCCGTTCAGGCTGAGAGCTATTGCGGTAAGGTTCTATGAGGATGTTATTGCCAAGTTTAGAAGCATTGAGGGTTGGCCAGAAAAAAATAACTACAATTTAGGAGTCAAACAAGGTTGTCCCATATCCCATTCCATTTTTGGCATTTACATTGACAAGTTAGAAGATTGTTTAGAAGCTGTAGGTTCTGTTAGACCAACTCTTCCTAGTATAGTAATCATCCTTCTTCTCTATTTTGATGATATTGTTCTTATGGAAAGGATGTTAAGCCCTAAATATTGGCACATTCCCCATTAATTGGGGAATAATACATTAGTATTTTTATTTTATTTATGTCGCCTTGGGTCCATTAGTTGTAATTGTACCTCCTAGTCTCCTATATATACCAAGGAGAACTTTTCATTTGGAGTCATCTTGTTTTTTGAATTCGTGTGATGTATAAGGAGGTTTCCCCCTCAAAGAGGGTTATTATCTGAATTTATTTCTTTGTCAAGGTTTGGAGTACTTATCCTGATGTTTTTATGCTATTTTTATGTTTGGTTCTTAAAATTTGGTATCAGAGCTAGACAATCCTTGGGATTGGCTTCTTCAAAACAAGCCTTCTTGGAATTTTCACTACAATTTTTTTTTTGGAAGGTTTCAAGATATGGAATTTATATGGTGTAGAGGATACATATAGATATAACTTGGTTCTAAATTTTAGATCTCAGTCCTTTATATTTTTTGATATACATTCTGTTCAAGTTAGGGTTTTTGACTAGTCTTGAAACTAGTCTGAAACAGTTCTTCTTGGAATTTTCGCTCCCAATTTTTTTTCCTTGGGTTAAGGTTTTAAAATTTTTACAGTATGAAGGAGGAATAGTGAATTATCGTTTTTACAAATTCCATCCCTTTATTCATTGTACTCTGAAAGTTATTCTCTGAGGATACTAGGTATTTTGGATGGTCCATATTTCAGTGTAAAACATGTGTTCTTGAGAAAACTGTTATATATGAAGCTACAAACCTCCATATTGAGTGAGACATATTCCATTGTTTAGAGTACATAGCTAAGTTTTAATGGTGAAAATTTCAGTTTATGAAGTGGATACAATGGCACATGATAAGCCGTACAAGTTCACTCTTTTGAAAAGGAAAAAAAATCATCACATCTTGGGAAAGTTATCATAAAATTATCTTGGAGAACACAATATTGGTATAACATATGGGGTTGGAAAGAATACACATCAGGCTACCTCGGGCCTAAATTTTAGACTCAAAAGGGAAAAAATTGTAGAGCTACAACAAAAGAAAGGTCGACTAGCAGAACAGTCTCCAAATCAGGGTGTAATTATATGACTATGCTCACTAGATGTTCAAACATCAAAGCCATCTATTCTCATAGATCTCCAAGGGATCATTGACAAGAATTCCAAAGTGTTTGAAGATATTCCCAAAGGTATTTCGCCCACTCGCAATCATGATCATGATATTCACTTAATTATTGGGAGTGTTCCTCCTAACATCAGGCCTTATAGATACCATTATGCCCCAAAACGTGAAATTGAGTGTTTGGTTGAAGAAATGTTAGAGGATGGAATTATTAGACCTATCCAAAGTTCTTACTCTACACCAATTGTAATGGTACTCAATAAATAGGGCTCATGGCATATGTGTCCATATTATGTGTCCCATTCCTGTCATTGATGAATTGTTAGATGAACTACATGGAGAATCTACTTCACAAAGTTGGATCTCCATTCAAGGTATTATCAGATTATAATGAAGGAAGAGTATATGCCAAAAAAAACATTCATAACTCATGAAGGCCATTATGAATTTTTGGTCATTCCTTTTGGCCTTACGAATGCGCCTTCCACATTCCAAGGGTTGATGAATTCCATTTTCAAGCCCTTCCTTCAAAAATTTGTGTTAGTATTTTTTGATGATATACTAATCTATAGCAAGTCTTGGGAAGATCATGTTCAAAATGTTGAAAGGGTGCTACAACTACTAAAGGAGAAACAACTATATGCCAAACCATACAAAATTTTCTTTTGGGTGAAGGAGGTAGAGTATTTGGGTCATATTGTATCTCATGAAGGTGTCAAGGTAGACCCTGACAAGATTAAAGCCATGATGGACTGGCTGATTCCCAAAACATTGAGGAATCTTAGATGATTTTTTGGTTTGACAAGTTACTTCCGCAAGTTTGTTTGGAACTATGGAAGAATAGTAGCACCTTTGACTACATTAACTAAGAAGGATGCATTTTCATGGACCCCAGAGGAAACTCAAGATTTTGAGCAACTTAAAGAGGCAATGTGCAAAACTCATGTCTTGACCACACCATACTTCACAATTTTTTTATTGTGGAATGTGATGCCTTTGTAAATGGCATTGGTGCTATTATAAAGTAATAAGGAAGGCTCCTTGATTTTGAAAGTCAACCACTCAAGGGAAAGGACTTACACAAACTCATTTATGAGAAGGAAATGATGGAAATACTGCATGCATTGAAGAAATGGTGCCCTTAGCTAATACGTAGGCACTTCAAGATAAAAAAAGATCATGATAGTCTTAAATACTTATTGGAACAAAGACTATCTTCAAAAGAGTAAGAAAAATGCGTGACCAAGCTGTTGGGTTATGGCTTTGAAATCATCTACAAAAAAGGGAATAAAAATGTTGTGGCAGTTGCACTCTCAAGAAAGGATGGATATGTTGAGGCATTTATCTATGCTATCTCTATCATCCAACCTTATTGGATAACATAAGCAAGGGATGAATGGAAGAATGATGAAGAAGTGTGGACTCTCATTCAAAGGTTACAATAGGATTTTAGTGCATTCGATACATTTACATGGAAAAATGATTCACTATGGTACAAAGATCTCTTATATTTATGTAAGAACTCCCAACTCAAACAAAAGGTACTTTTGGAATTGCACACCTCTTTGGTAGGAGGGAAATCAAGATTTTTGAAAACCTATCATAGGGTAAAGAGGAATTTTTTTGGGGATGGCCTTAAAACTGATATTCAAAGGTTTGTGGAAGAATGTTTGGTTTGCAAAAAAAAACAAGGTGGAAACAATTAAGATTCCAGGTCTTTTACAACCATTATCCATTCCAAGTCAGTGCTGGGAGGAGGTTTCCATGGATTTCATCATAGGGTTATCGAAGTCTAAAGGTGTAACGACCCCATCGTTATGATGACAAGCGACGCAAGAAAGTGCAAGTTGTTTTTTGGTTTTTAAAGTAGGATGACAACAAAAACAATAGTTAAACAACGTAACTTGATGACGAACACAACACACGCAGATCAAGCCACAAACAACAATGACTCAACACACTAGAACATCATGCAACTGGACGAAACATGCCATGATCAATAGACAGATAGAAATGACTACCCGCCCGACACAAGAAATACAATTCCTACAAGCTACAGGACAACATCAAGATTCCAACACAACAACCTTGATGACCTGTAACTAGAAACCTCTATGACGCGCAAAACTAAACACGTTAAGGTGTTACAACCAAGTACCAACATCAATGACAGCAAACAATATGCCCACAATGGGAAGCACAAGACTCCGGCCATGTTATCATTCACATTGATCCATCAGGGCGCGCAATGATCCCCTCATCAAGAATCATGCCATCATCAGGCATTAAGCATGACAGTAACCATGGTGCAACATAACAATCTATTCCTTTAACCCAAGCTAAAATACAACATGCTAGGAGACTGAATTAACTGTAAAGAACAAGAAGACTATACCCAATCACCCAATCGACAAGTTAACAAGACGCAAGGTGGCCTCATTCAATATTTAAATTGCGCAACCAACCGAAGGATTTATTGTTTTCTTATGAGGCGCTTTTTCAAGGAAGTCTCCCACACTGTAAAACCAAAATAATTTGATAAGAGTGACTTGTGTGATGTCCCGTCCCCAAGAGTAGGTCAGCAGGGAGTGACTTAGTAGTTTATATGTTCCCGTAGACTATAGTCAGGCACAAACAGGGAACAAGATGGAGAAATAAGGAGGAATTAACGGCTAAACGATGAATTAAGCCAAAATACTTAGGAAAAGTCACTTAAGCCTAAGTCAACGAAGAATTAGAATGAAAAGGTGTTAAGGGGGGGCTTAATTGACAAATAAATCACTTTAGGAGGAAAGGCGCCTAGGTTAAGTGAGGTCAACAAAGAATTAGATCGGGAAAGATATAAAGGGAGGAATTTGACCTAATTCCTCATTATGCATTATTACGATTTGATGTTGAGAGCTTCCAGAGGAGGAGGAGAGCCGACCTTATNACACCCTAGCCCATCGGAGATACCATCCAGGTATTTCATCGTTCATTTCAAGAGAGTTTATTGTGGAGGGCATAGCTTAGCCAAGGAGGGCACAAGTCATTTTGAGGGTTCAGAGATCTGAAGTAGACCATTGTCCCGATTGCAGATTCATTCCAACCTAGTAGAGATCTAGCCAGGGCGCTTCCATTGAGCCATTCATCATCAGATTCCGACAGTGGAATCTTGCAGATCGATCCATCTAGCCATTTTGGGCGTAGTCATTCCAGACAGACGTTTGGTATTGCATGCAGGTGTTCCCTATCAGATCCGGCCAAACCCTTCCGACCCATTTCATCATTGGACGAGATGATCGTTTTGAGCTATATAGCATCCGATTTCGATAGTGGAATCCTTTGGGGCGCATTCAGTGCCCAAGGAGGGGTGCAAACCCCCCAGGGGTCCAGATACAGTGCTGTGGAGGTCCGATCCGAGTTTGGACAGACATTTATTCCAGTGTAGAGGCCAGGGTGCATTGATTGGAGCAGTTTCGAGCCCATTCTGTCAGCTGGTAGCGGTACCGTATTTCTCTGGGATCGCTCATTTTTGCCTATCCATCCGTGCATGCAGCAGATTTGCTGTCTTCTTACGGTCACGGGTATTTCTTGTTATTTGATTGTATTCCAGTACAGATCCAGGAGATCTGACTGACATCTAGACTCTATATTTTCAGTAGGCTATTTGTATTTCCATGCAAGAACGTTTATTATTCATGATATTGAGCAGTTGACATTCTATACTCTTGCATGCGTCTTTATATGATTGTTAAACCTTCATTACGCAACATGCACATGTAATAACCAACATGAAACCACAATAACCAACAT
>JASDQU010407269.1:0-10085 GCA_032191745.1 Picea mariana
CAAGCAACATAGGACAAAATACTAATGGATGCACCTTCATCTATCAGCGTTTGGGGAACGTCCCAACCACAAAAATGTACTATAATCTGGAAAGGAATGTGAGAGGGAAGATGAGGTCCTATTAGCGCACCCCAATAAAAAAGGATGGCCTCATTACTTGTAGGGGTTTTTGTTGGATAAGGAGGAATGCCCCCCAGCACGGTAGATTTTGTATCAACGAGAAAAATGTGGGTAGTATTGGGTTTACTCTCTAGAGGGAGATTAGGATCGAATGATGATGGGATCAGATTGACCACGCAGGCACTCTTCAGAGGAAGAGTGGGATTGACCGATGTTGGGATCGGATCAACCACACAGGCACTCTTCAGAGAAAGGGTGGAACTGACTGAGGAAGGGACTGGATCAACCACTTTGGCACTCATCAAAGGAGGAGTGGGATCGACCGATGACAAAACTAGATCGACCACTTGGGTTTCATTCTCCAAGGGGAGAATGGGGTTGATGGGTGGAAACGAATCGACCACTTTGGTGTCACTCTCTGACGGGAGAGTGGGATTGACCGAGGACAGAACCAGATCGACTACTTTAACACTCTTCAGATGAAGGGTGGGACTGACTGAGGAAGAAACTGGACCAGTCACTTGGGTTTCAATCTGTAGATGAAGAGTGGGGATGATCGATGACGGAATTGGATCAACTACTTGGGTTTGTGGTTCAATCGAGGAGGAAACTAGATTGACCACTTAATCAACTGGACTGACTGGGGATGGAACTATATTGACCAATCCATCAACTAACGATGGGTTGGGAGAAATATTATGATAACCTTTTGGAAGTTGAATTTTTTCCAAAAGAGAAGAAGCCTCATCCATGCGAGGAAAAGGGTGAGAATAATGATCACCTTTGCATAACATACATGGGAATTTGACAGTTGTCTTCTTCTTACCAACCTGAATGTCACTAGTTGATGGGGCATCACCAACATGTCCTGCAGATGCTGATGACGCGGAGGACCAAATTTCTAAGGCCTTGGGAATACCAGGGAAATCCCTTAGAAAGTGGTCACACTTACAAAGACTGCAAGGGAATTTGGGTTTCAGATTCTTTATTTTAATCTTGTTGACCTCATCAACACTCCCAGTACTATTAAAAGTAACTGGTTGCTTGGATCCAACATCTGATCTTGTTGGGGCCTTGGTCCTTTTCAGGCTCTTCTTCTTCTTCTCTTTCCATTTCTTCTTCTCTTTCCGTTTCTTCTTCTTCTGATCAACCTGGCTACTTGCTTTAGATATTTCACTAGATGAAGAAGGAGAAAGGGAAGGAGACTTAATGGGTGAAGAAGGAGAAAATTCGATGTGAGGTTGATGTGTGGGTGGTGTACTGACATCTAAATTATTAGGTGCAGTTGAAACATTGGGAGGATTCGAGATCACCAGAGTGGGAAACAACCAAAATGGTAATCTGATGGTGAGTCCTAGAAGATTCAGTGTGGCAATGTACGGAGGACCAAAGTTTCCAAAAGAAGGAAAGGTATAAGGTTCCCTAGGAGAAGGGGTTCCTCCATTGGTACTCTCAGTATTTGATTCCATTAACACTGACTCGACCTAAGGTCCACTAAGTAACACAACCAACACACGCTATGAATCTGAGAAGCAAACAATCAAACAAAACTTTCCCATAATGAAACCACTAGTTGGTGATGAAATCCAACGTCACGAGATCAAAATAGGAAGGGGCGGGGATAGAGCAGGTGGATCAGTTACGTTGGTGACCTACTTAATGGACTTACGCCTTGGTGCAAGCTTCCACGCAATAATTGTGGATTTACCCTCTAAGGAGCCCAAGTGAGTTTGACCAACGTCTGTTCTAGGTATAGTGAGACTTCCCTTCACCATCACCTCATGTAAGACCCTAAAGATTATGGCTACTATGGTCACCAATTCATAGTTAGCCCCTGGGCGGGTACAATTGACAGTTCAATCCGAATGTATGGCAGGATAACAAGTCCAAAATAAACTCGAGTGGCTCCCACACATAATTGTGGGTATACCCTCAAGTGACCCCCAATATACGATCCGACCTCTACAAACAGTTGAACCACAGAGGGATAATCTTCGTAACTCACTCGAATGTGACCTCATGTGTAAACCCTGTGTGAGAAAGGGATCCCAAAAAGCCTATACGACAATTGGATTTTCTCTCCCTATCGCAAGATGCTAAGTTTGTTTGATAGATTTGGAAAGTTATCCTTTCAACCTATTCCAAAGCCCTACACCTTAAACTAATGTAGGTTTTCTAACAAAGATGTAAAACGTCTGATAAAGTTTAGTTAAGCGTTGATTTTAGTGGTTGTTGTTTACGTAGAGGTGTATGAGAGTGAAAATTGATGATATTATGACTCAGTTCCCAAAACATGCATAAGAAATGATAAGCAATATTTTCTTTCAATGAATGTCTAATTAAGGGAAGGAGAAGGATTTTCCTTTCACTGTAAAACACTAAGATGAAATGACCTCATGCAATAGTCCTCAATAAGGAATCCAATGCAATGCTAAAATGTTTATATGTGACTGATAACTAGTAGATGTAAAGCATCCTATGCTAAGCGGACTTCAAGAGTTGTGAGATTTAAGCAATTTGGAAGCAAACTTCACATAAACCAAAAAACACCCTTGTTGTGATCAAACAAGAAACAGAAAACCAAAAAATCAAAAGGAAGGAGAAAGAGCTTGGACAATATGACTCAAAGATCAGAAAGAAAAGTACAAAATACCTTTGAAACTCCTTACAAAGTTTTCACTCACTCAGATAAACGAGAAGAAAACGACAAATTGACTCCAAATTGTGAAGGACAAAGAGTTATTGAAAAGTAAGGACAAATGTCAAAAAATCCAAACAAAAGAGGATGAATCCTTAGAAAAAAGGGTATTGAAGGCCAATACCAATATGGACTAAGAGTATGAGACCCTGAGCAAATGCAAAAGGCAAAAATTGAACCCAGAAATTGAAAAACTAGAGAGTTTTTCATTGAAAATGGGATAGCACTCTGATGTAAGGGGTACCAGAGCGCTCCAACACTCTGTGTAAGATGACCAAGGAGTTTTGGCACTCTGCTAACAAGGGCAGGGGAGTGCTCTTCTACAAAAGCTCAGAAAATTTCCCAAAAACTCAAAAATTCAAGAAAATTCGGTCAATCAGGGTGATCATGATGACATAAAGAGGCAATCAAACCAATCTAAGAATAAAAAATACAATATGGAGAAGATAAAATCAGTGGAAAAAGGGCCAAAACAAGATCTGGGAATGGAAACAAAAATCAGAGTATCCTCCCCAGCGGAGTCACCAATTTATGTTGTAGGTGAATCCCCTTGCAGACAAGTGGATTCCCTCTTGGTCTCTAGACTCCTAAGGCCAATACAGAAAAGTTATTAACATGAACACTAACTTCCTTTTATATCTAATCAAGATAATAAATGAAAGAAAAGGAGAAAGATATGTACCTTATTAGCGACGTTTGTCCTTGTAAAGTCATGGCTAAGCTTCGATCCTGAGCTCTCTGATAGGTCCTATAAAACAAACAAAGGTACAAAAGTCTTCCTACTCTACTGAGATTAGCTCAAACATAGATCCATCTACTACAGACAAAATCATATGGAACAAGCATAAGTTTGAAAGAAACAGGCCAAGCATTGATTATATTAATGAGAACAAGTAAAAGTACTTACAATCCTTTGAATGAAGGTGCAACAGCTTCTTCCAGTTCTCCTTGTCCAACCCCTTTTCTCAAGTAATATACACTGATTTCTTTGATGACATCTCACTCATGAGATCATAAGTTTCACATCTCCAATATTTTCCATGTCAATACCTTCTTATGAGATCATAAGTTAGGTATAATTCTCAATCTCCATTGTACCTTTCACCATGAGAAGGCCTCCTTATATAACCTTGGAGAGGTCCAACCACTTGAGAGATATTTGGAATAAGTTGAGGATTCCTCTCCTTCAGTTGAGGATATTCCCTAAGATCATGCCTTGACCATTTATTCGAATCCAACCACCTTCAGGAATTGAGGGATTCTTTCCTGATTTGCCTCAACAAACCCAAAATTTGCTAAGAAAAGGGGTAGCGCTCCTCCAAAAGGGTGCACAGGGCGCTCAAACACTCCCCCAAAGAGGCTCAGGGAGCACCAACACTCCTTGACAATGGGTAGGGAAGCGTTCCTCTCCAAAATTCGTTCTTTTGTGGTTCTTTCAGTGTCAAAAGGTTTGTACTCCTTGTCAAGTGACTTCTCTTCTTCAAAACTAGTCTTTGGGGTGTCTTAAGTGTCTTTGTGATGTCGTGAGAGGCACGACATGGGAAATATGGAAGTATGATGTTTTTTACACTTGTAACACTTGTAGTCAAGATGCGACACTTACAACACTTGTAATGATGACACTTGCGACACTATCGAAGTGAGTAATTTTGAGGTGTAACATACACCTACAATTTCGTAGTGCACCAGACACACCACCAAAAGTAAGAGAAGGAAGAGAGAGAATGACGATGAAGACAATCACCAACATCAAAAATATAGAAGAAGAGTATGTAAAACTCTGTGAGGAGAGCGCACAAGTCTAGACATACTTAGTGGAAGATCCCGAGATGAAGGTTGTAGAGGCCAAATTAAGGGAAGCATAAGAAAAGTCCCAACAAGCTTAAGAGAGGATCACTACACTTCTGCTAGCTGAACTCATGACAACAATTTTGGCATAGAGGCAGTCATACGTGGAAGTGGAACATATGAGGGATCAAAAAAATATCCTTTAATAGTGTTTAGGACTGCTACATGAAGAAGCAGTGAGGGTGATCGGTGAACTGGCCACTGCACAAGGCAAGGTGAAGCAAGCATTCCGTGAAGTAGAAGAGAAAATTATAGCCTTGATTATGCAGGGGGCCGAAGATATCGCAAAAACAGAGGAAACAATGCAAAAGGAAGTGGAGGTAGCCAAGGGAGCCTCCAAAAGGTTCATTGAAGCATGGAAGAGTAGGAAACATGCCTAAGTGGCTCGGGACAAGCCATAGGTGAGTGTTGGGGGCCTGTTGGACAGGAAATTTTGGGATACAATTTTGGTAAAACTCCTAAGTATAGAAGAAGTGCACATAAGAGGCATGTAGAGAAAGAAGGAAGACTAGGGAGTGTGCAGTTGAGGCCCATCCAAAAGTACAATGCACAGTAATCAAAATAAAACAAATAATAAAGAGGAGAGATGAATAAAGCATATAATAAAGTAGGAGAAGAATGCGGGCGAAAAGGAAAGATGACAACTTGACATGATAAAGATATAAGGACACATAAAAGTAGGAAGAATAAGAAGTTAGAGTGCAAAAGCAACATGCAGACAGAAAAGAAATTGAAAATAGCCTGAAAAGCTAGTTAAATGGAGTTTTCATGCATTGTAATAGGGTTTTGGGATGAAAAAAGTAGGGTTTTTAGCCCTAGAATGTATGTATAAATATGTAATGGGTTGGGAGATTAGCGGTTCCTCCATGTGGTTATTCTCGAGCAATATTGTGGAGTCTATTCCAAGTTGTCGAGAGCTCCTGTCTGTAAGAAGGGAGATATGATAGGATGGGAAGGAAGAGAATCAATGTATGAATGTTAAGAGATGTTGCAAAGAGAGAGAGGCTTGCACTGCATAATGGCTAGGCTAGGAGAAGAGAAAGATAACCATGATATATCTTTGTAAGCGTAGTGCGCAAGCCTACAACAAATAACAAACGCATAATAAAGAAGCCAATCGTTATGGACGTAGCCCAGAGTTGGGTGAACCACGTTAAATCTTGTGCTAACTATTTTTTGTGTGATTGTTCATGAATTTTGTTTGGATGTTTATTAGATTAGAATTGTCTTATGGATAATCATTGCACAATTTCTATCACTGGTAAAGTAATGGGCTATGTTGTAATCGGGAATATAATGGTAATATGAACCTAAAATCTCTAGGTATCTCTCGAAGGATAAATACAGACTTAGGAACACATAAATAATAGTTAAGAATGAATAGAATGGTCACCTCCCATTCCCTCACTACTGCAAAAACCTGGTTCTTGCAGTCCCAATATATACCTCGGGTGACACTTCATCTGTGCAAGAAGGTGAAGCCGAAAGGGCCAGTGTCTTAGGGGTTTTTTTGGTCAAATATAACTCGAACCTAGGGTCTTACAACATGTGCGCAACACCAACACCTAACATATCCTTGCATAAGGGAAATGGCTTAATTTGGTAAAGTTGAAGCTTAAGTTTACACATTTTCACCAAAAAACTATGAGAACTATTTCTAACTAAGGGAAAGGCATGCTCCTTTTTTTTGACAAACAATGTGTATTGACATCAACACCACATCAATTTATGGTGTTTGTGACGTTGGGAAATAATTTTTTTTTTCATCTGGGAGGGTGTACACTAATAAATACCCTACATTCCCCCAACTGCATGGGCCCAAAATGTGGGAGGACATCATTCGAGGAATGTATCCATGGGGTATTTTCCTCCTTCTGGCCATATACATACTAAATGTTGGTGGGATATATCATGTTGAAGGAGCTCTTCCAAGGAATGCATTATGAGTATCTACTTTTCCTTTTGACCACTTGTACCTTGTATTATGATGGGACATAACATGTAGGAGGAATTCCTTTATGAAATGTATCCAAGGCGTATGATCCCCATAGAACTACCCACATCTTGGATGATGATGGGATATCAAAAATAGGATGACTTCATCTAGGTAATGTTATTCAAATGACACACTTGTTGTTTCCACATCAATGGACGCATGATCGTACACAATTTTCCTCATCAAGCAAATTAAAACTCTCGGCATTCCAAATTTTCAACTATTCTTGGAAAATTATAACAAAGTTTTGTAACTAAATCTATCATGTAATAGATCATGGTGATCCATATATGATGTTATTGTAATTTGACTTGTATAGATTGATGAAAAATATTAGAAGAGGGTCTTCTTCCTTTGGAATTTAGGCTTATCTTAGACAAATGTTTCGTGTTTGTTTAGTGTCTTGTTAACACCATGCGTTTGAACCTTATCTCTAATCAAGATTATACCATAAAAAAGTATGAATCATGTTCAAATCTATTGTTCACCCTCTCTTCCTAGGGTAGTGGATCAATTAAAGAGATATATGGTGCATATGGATAAGAAATGGTGCTTGTGCCATTATGGATTTATTATATGAATAATTCCAAACAAAGATAGGTTGTGTGAAACCTTGAAGCAATATATGTTGGGGTCATTTTAGTGCTCATTGATGTTTAAGAAGTCACCAAAGAGAACATATGGGGAGGTGATGTGGGTGTTCCAATAAAAAATGTGTGTTATTCCCAATCTTCTATTAGTTCACTAGAATAACTAGGATTAGGGATGATCAACTTGTCACTAATGATCACCAAGTGGTCCTTTAGTGGAAGGTTTGATGCTAAGTCAGAGTATACCCATTCAGTCTCCTACACAAAAGAGAGATCTACTTGATTAATATTTATAGGATTAGCATAATTCAATCTATAATGGAAGAACTAAGCATGGAAACCCTTCCCATAAATATTTCACACCTATATCAAGTATGTGAATGTATAGATCAAGATTTATGGTTCCCTAGTGATTTGTGATTTGGAACACTTATGCTTATTTGTAATTTGAAACATTCAAGTCAATAAAGCATACAAATAGGATAAAATGGTCATTTGTACCATGTTAATAAAAGGTTGATGTTTATTGTTACCTTGTGGCTCCTAACACAATCATAAATTCTTATATCACTTCTCATGTATTTCACATTATAGGATATAGTTTTTATCCTAAGTGTGCATTAGATTCTATTTTTCCTCCTTCTAACCTTATCCCTTAGTGAGGTGTCAGAGACCAAATCTAGTTCAATATGTGGTTACATCCCTGCAATATATATTTGTATTATTGGTATAGATATTGTTGAAGTTGGCTTATGCATTTTCCACCAATTCATTATTGAATTTTCAATTTTCAGATCTGATAATTATTTCCCTATGATTTCAAACATAAATTTATGCCACTATTATCATAGAATAATTACACACTGAAAATCTCAACCAAAATAAATTTGTAGTGGAAACAATAGAATCATAGAAAGATACCCATGCACAGTAGACACAAGATTTTATCCTAGCAAACCCAACCTTAAGAGAAAACCCAACAACTTTTCTTAAGAATAATTTTAGCCAATAAGTACATCACCATCAATATGAAGAAACTTAGCACATAAACAATTTCTCCCTTGTATGAGGAGGAACCCTCAAAGATAGAGGACCCTAGACAAAATAACGCACCTCAAAATTTGCTCAACTAGAAACTACAACTGCAACTGTAATTGACAACTGCAATTGCAATTGCAACTGAAACTGCAACTACAACTGGGAATTACGCACTTTATGAGAAGAGCTGCATGATATGTAAAAATGAAATGATCCATCCTTTATTTATATAGTTTGAGTCACCTTTAATTTACTTGTGGGGATGACTTGTACTTTTGTCTTCAATATCTTCTTTAAAGCTTTTCGATATTTCTTCAATGGTTTGTCTTGTCTTCTTGGCATTTCTTCTTCACTAGAAAATTTGATCATGAGCCTTTTTGATGCATCATCTCCTCACATGCACATCTAATTAATATAAGCATCTAATGTTGAGTAGATCCACCGAGAATCCCCTCATCAAAAGAGGTCTCTTGAGCCTACATATTCAACATTAGACTAGACTTGTAAACAAGTCAAACCCGCCCTATAAGAAATAGATCACTCCATCCTAGAGAAGGAAATGTGAGAGCATATCGAGTCTTTTTCACTCCTTGTCAAATCAACATGACTAATAGGAGAAATACTGCCCCTGGTCCATTCACCACTATCCAAATCAACATGGCCTCATGAGTGAATTCATCATTCTCCCTTGGTCAAATAAATATGACCAATCTGGAAGAATGTCTTCCCGATGATGCTAACTGGAAAAACATCAACACTCCCTCTCAGCGAGGGAGACATTCTGCATCACACCAAGCTTATCTTTGAATTATACAAACTTCTCCTTAGACAGAGGCTTGGTGAGAATATGTGCTCATCTGTGGATATGTACTAGAGATTTATTGCTCCCTTCTGTACCATGTCTCAGATGAAATGATATTTAATATCAATGTGATTCGACTTATCATGAAATACTAGATTTTCTGAAATCTTAACACAACTTTGATTATCTAAATATATTAAGGTCGTCTCTAACTCCTGATCAAATAGTCTTGCAAGAAGCTTCTGAAGACAAACTACTTCATGACTTGCGACACTAGTTGTGATATAATTTTCTTCTACTATACCGAGTGATATGAAAGTCTACTTCCTGATAAACCAAGATATCATAGCTGATCATAGGCTGAAGAAACACCCTGAGGTGCTCTTTCTATCCATTGCACTCCCTGCCTAGTCAGAATCAATATATCCCTACAACCTCACTTCACCACCCGAGACACATCTGATACCATATCCAATTTTACCACACAGGTGCCTCAACACATGCTTTGCTGCAACCCAATGTAAGTGCCTCAAATCAACCATAAACTGGCTCAGGGTGCTATTAACAAGGTATATTAAGGATCCAATCAACTTTCTATACATAGTGGGATACACCAAATATGAATCTAAAGTGGAATCACTCAACTTCTTTAGATTTGTCATCATAGGTGTAGCCCTCGACTTGTAGTCCATCATACTGAATCTGTTCAAGATATCAACTATGTACATCCCTTTCCCAAGGAATATCTCACCCGGTTTCTGCCACACCTCCAATCCCAAGAAATAATGCATCAAGCCAAGATCCTTCATTTCTAACTCTGAAGCCAACTCCCTCTTGCACTCTACAATGATCCTCTCTTCCCCCATAAGGAACATATCATCAACATACAATACCAAGATCAATGAATCACCATTAACAACCTTGTAGTAAAGGTTGGGATCTGCATCACTCTTAGTGAAGCCCAAACTCATCAAGTATCCATTAATCCTAGAG
>JASDQU010407270.1:0-10586 GCA_032191745.1 Picea mariana
TGTTGGAATAGTAGGTCATTATCAGTCTACTCCTAAACAAAGTCATTTGGTAGCTGTCACAAGGATATTCAAGTAATTGAAGGGAGAAATGACTTATGGTCTGTGGTATCCAAGAAATCAAAATTTTCAGTTAACTTCTTATTCAGATGTAGATTGGGCAAATTGTGTGGATGAGAGAAAGAGCACCAGTGGAGGTGCATTCTTCCTGGGTTACTCGTTGGTAGCATGGATTAGTAAGAAGCAAGGATCTATTTCCTTATCAACTATAGAGGTAGAGTACATTGTTGTTGCTACTTGCTGCACTCAAATTTTATGTTTGATTCAAAGTCTTATAGATTTGAAGGTAACTTATATTGATCCGATTACAATTCACTGTGATAACAATAGTGCCATTAGTGTCTCCAAGAATCCTGTTCTTCATTCCAAGACTAAGCATATCCCAATAAAATACCATTTTCTCAGAGAACAAGTCACAAACAGAGTTGTTCATCTGAATTATATCCCTTCCATAGAACAGATAGTTGATATCTTTACTAAATCGTTAGTAGCGACCCCTTTTGGATATCTTCATCAAAAGTTGGGGGTTATAACTTCTTTCGTCTAATCTGTTCACCTGATCAGGGGGAGTACTTATTGAATATCTATTGTATTTCTAAGTTGGTCATAGTTGACAGGGGGAGTATGTACTGCAACAACTCAAGGGGAGCATGTTTCTTATTTGACCTTGATGTCAAAGGGGGAGAAAGTGTGGTAAATTCCAAGGATACTATAGTGGTGGTAGTGGTGGGAATTTCAAGGATGCTACAGTGGTATAGTTGCATGTTTTTCAAGGGATTTCCATCAATGCCAAAGGGGGAGATTGTTGGCAAGTTTTTAGACAAAGGCAGAGTATGCATGTTTGTCATTGATGGTGAATATCAGCACGACCTGTAGCATAGCGATAATGGAAAGATCAACAGTGTAACCTTAGAAGGAGGAAAACATTCAAAGCACGACAAAGGTTTCGTTTTGGAGTTTTGCAGATTGGGAAATCCAAAGGAAAGAGGTTCAAACTCCCGATATGCAAAATCACGATAACAATCCTGACCGTTGGAGTCATAGGACACATGGAAAGCGATTGGAATTTCACTGACTTGCATATTGGAGGAGTCAATGGAGCATGGTGTGGGAACTCACGATATGTGAGATCATGAAAATAGCTGGACCGTCAAATCATCAAGATTGTGGACTGTTGATCAGGCATGACGAAGGCCCGTGAAGTTGCAAAATTGTGATAAGATCTTGATCGTTGATTCAAGAAGGACACGTGGTGAAATCCCGATGATATCTGGACCGTTGGTTCCATAGGACACATGGTGAAAGATCATCATTTCACTGACTAGAAAGTCAAAGGAGAGAAGTGCTCATTTGATTGGTGAGTGGTCATATCTCGTGGTCACATTATCGAGAGCTGGAGAGATGAGATAGAGAAGTCAAGCTCTATTTCGAAGTTCATAACATGGAGAGTCAAGAGGACTCATCACAGAATACCTGAGACATGAAAGTGCGAAATGCATTTTCGAATAAGGCTGTGGTCACAGTCAGTGGTTACGTCTGCGAAAAATGGAGGAAGAAGCTAGTGGTCTTAAGCTCCATCTCAAAGTCTCAACAATCATGAGTTGGAGTATCGAGAACCTTCATCACAGGAATCACGATATGTAAGATCGTGATGAGATCTAGACCGTCGGATCATTAGAGATCTCGACCGTTGATCAGGATTGATAAAGTTCATAAGTTTTCGAAATACGAAGCACCTTTTGGCGTAGCCTTTGGTCAGCACCGGTGGTCATGTGAGGGGAAGAAGCTAGCAGTGCTAAGCTCCATCTCAGAGTCTCGGTGATCGCAACTTGTAGTGTCAAGACCCTTCATCACTGGAATGTCGAGATGTGAATTCACGAAATTCAAATTTTGTTTAGCGCTCGGTCACAACTAGTGGGCATATGAGATACGTGAAATCCTGTGGATTTAATCCAATGGTACTGGTTAATTGCAAACTTGATCGAAGGGCTATTGTTTCACCTCACAGGTAATCGATCAGTTATGATTTAGTTAGTAGAACTGAATCATGATTATTGGACTATTGGCGATTCATTTGCTGATGCGTTTTCTTGGACATTCAAGGTGTAACTGAATAGGTGGTATAGGATAAAATGGAGACGTAATGACTATGGAAGGTTGGTTGTTTTGACTGAAAAATGAGTTGAACTGTGGAAAGGTAAAACTACAGCATGCACAGTGTGAAGAAAGATTAGAGATAAGGAATAGAAGTTGAACAGAAGAGAAAAGGTGAAGAGAGAAGAATGCGCACATAACAAAGAGCATGAGAAGGATAGAGAAAGAACAGATAGACAGAGATAGAAAGTCAAGCCAAATATGAACAGAGCAGAATAATAGTGTAGCAGAGAAGAATTTCAGAACAGTGAAGAAGTGGTAAGAATGGATTTATTTGTGTTGTTGGATTCAATCATTTATTTGTAATAAGGGTGGTAGGGAGGACTATTGTCCTCAGAGGTTCTAAGTGGGTGCTTGAACACAGGGAGTTGTAGCTTCCATCTGGTTGCAGCCAGAAAAAACTAGGGTGACAGGGTGATGCAAGGGAGAAGAGTTGTTCTCTATTATACAGGTTGGTGCCTATGTAACTGGAATTTGGTGCTTCCATCCAGTTGGTGCTGGAACACTTAGGGAGTTGTTGCTTCCTTTTAGTGGGTGCTAGAGAAACCAGAGAGTTGGTGCTCTCAAACAAGTTGAAGCTTGTAAAACAAAGGTAGTAGCCTCACATTGAGTTGGTGCTCAATTATAGATGATGTACATAACTTAAAAGATTTTCTATCATTTTGAAGAAGAAGATGTTTTCTCCCTTTATGGGTTTCCTCGTGAAAATCTGTCTCTGAGTATATTTTATGTGTGAGTGATGCTCATTATTTATGTTGTCCATATGTAGTATAATATTGATGGTCACTTGAAGAAAGATTAAAAATGGTTTAATTGAATTAAAATTGTTTAAGCACAGTAACAACTGATTCACCCACCCCTCTCTGTTGTCTTAGTAATTTCAACACGTACTGGAAAGTGGGGGTGAGGGTGGTGTGGTCAGAGTTAGTACTAGAATCTTCATTGATATTCTCTCTGATTGAGGAGGGATGGATGGTTGTGGAACCATTGCAAGAGGGTGTAGATACCATATAGGGATGGAGAGCACCATGTTGGGAAGGGTAAGCATTATGGCTACCAGAAATGCTTGTATGCCCGTTGGGAGGTAGAAGAAGGGAATCTGAGTGATGGCTTAGGGAATTGTCTCCCAAATCAGGATTTGTCCCAGGGGAGGGGTAAATCGGGGATAAGTGGTGTACTAAAATTCTCAGGGGAATCCTGAGGTAAAGTTTCTTTAACTGGTGGGACATCGAGGTGAGGAGAAGCCTTTGTGGGAAGGATGGTATCTCCAATTTCATTTCCTTTAGAAGATACGATACACACTTGCATTGAAGGGTTTATGAGAGGTGGTGTTCCATGGTATGCTCCCAACAAGGATGGGTCTTTGAAAATTCTGGGGCCCATATCTATGAGTGGATAAGTGTCGGAACTAGTGCAGAAAAGAGGCAGGATGTAATTGATGTTGGTAGAGTGGTTAGGCTCACAATGTGAAACTTGGTTGATGGTGATGATTTTCCCATTATGGGGGAACACCATTGTTTGAAACATAGAAGAGGCTACTTCCTTCATAGTGTACATTTATCTACGTCCAACTAAGATGTTGTAATCGAGCGAGGCATCGATAACCTCAATGTCGATAAGGATGGTTTTTCCCCCAAGTTCAATGGGGACATTTTGAAAGAGCCCTTTAGGGGAGGATGGTCGACCATCATAATCTCTTAAGGTGATGGAAGATGGTACTAGCTCAGGGGAGCCAAGTTGTTTCCATACAGTTTTGGACATGATGCATGTGGATTCACCTTCATCAATGATACATCGATGAACTATGAAGTTCCAAATCTTGATTGNGCAATTATGTGTCACCCTAGCCTAAGGGTTTTTAACATTCCATCGTAACAGGATGCGAGGGATACGAATGGTGGGTAAATTTTTAGGACATGGAATCATTAAGGGTTTTCCTGTTATAGCTGAAGTTGCTTCCAAAATGGGGGGAGTAGATTCAGGGGGTGTGTTGTATTGACGATTGTGCATTTTTAGAAGAATTTCTACTTTTCTAGTGAGGAGGATATTGTGATCCATCGGGCTTCCAGGGTTTTTATATTATCTTATTTGTGGTGTGGCGGGTTGTACCTCATGTTGGGTATTCATCACACCTTGGTGTGGAATATGGTTTTTCAACACGACCGTGGGTGGTTGTTGCAAATATTGTTGTGGGGCCTATTGAGGGGCAGGTGGTGTTGGAGGACGTGGCGCATTCACGGAGTCTTTCATCTGTTTGAATTTGACAATTTGGGAGTAATGGTGAGTGTAATGGCCATGCTCACTGCAAAGAGCGCAAGGAAATTTTTTTCAGAGGTTGCTTTTGTTGTTCCTCCCTTGGTGTTTGTTGTTATTGTCCCCTTGGGGGTTTTGGTTACTTTGATTTGGGTTTCCCCTAGCAGGTTGGCTTTGTTGGGGGTTATTTTCCCCTGGTCATGGGTTATTATTGTTTTGGTTTTTGCCTTTCTTTTTGGCATTATTTGGATGATGGGAGGGATTTTCCGTATTCAACTGTTAAAAAGTATGAAATTTTTAAATAGGAGAGGGATGAACAAAGTTAACACCAATGTGTGGTTGTCCTTGTGGAGGAGAAACCGTCTATGGAGGACTAGGAAAAGTAAAATACTGATTGTTTTGTGGCAATGATCTGTAGGGTGCATAAGAAGGTGTAGTTCTTTCACTAGTTCCCAGGTTATAAGTTGAGGTAGAGGGGGCACCTAAAATTGGTTGAGAATCCAAGAGCATGATGGGTGTCAGAAAGGGTCCACTCATGGGTTCAGGGAGAGAAATATGATATGGATTTTGATAAAGGGGAGGAGGGTAATAAGACAACCCTCCATATATCAGGGGATATTGGGGTGTACCATACATAGTTGGTGGTTAGATGTGTGGGTTTTGGTGTGTTGTGGTACCAATCAATCCATCTACCATGTGAGTTAGTCGAAGTTTTTCCTGGCCAAATGGTACAGGTCTCGGTGCATCAAGTATTACCATGTATAAGTAACCTGACTAAGCATAAATGAGGTCGTATTGTTGAGCCTTGTTGATGGCTTCCTCTTCGATTTGGGGGAAGGTGGATGCCACATCTTTGGCAAGGATAGAGACAAGTGATTTGAGAAACCAATTGAGACGTTTGTTGGCCCTTGACCAAGTTTTGGAGAACTTGGGTCACGTTTGACCAATTTTGGGACTTTGATAGGTTGGTCGAAGGCAAAGCGTAAGGTGAAGCGGAGATCACAGGTTCTCAGCCCCTTCTTAGGGAATTTTTGGGTTCAGGGTTTATGTAACAGGTATGGGATGTCGACCCATGGGTTTACCCATGTTTAGGCCCTTTTGAAATGTATAAATAAACAACTAGGTGATGTAAGAGGGGCCATTGTGCTAAGTGGAGAGATCTAGTGGAACCGGCTTAGTGTGAAGCTAGAGGATTTTTGCATAATGTGTGTTAAGAACTTATAGAGCTAAGTGCAAGTGATTGTAAGAAGCTTGTGTGCAGATTGTAAGAAGGCTTCCTGCTTAAACCTAGCTGAAGGAAGGACGATCTAGTGAGGTGCACGCAGATCTTCTGTCCTATGCAAAGTAGGTTCTTGTGGCTTTGTGCTTGTAGAAGATTCAGAGAAGACAATAAAAAAGAAAAGAGTTGGTGGACGTAGCCCCACACTGGGGTGAACCATGTATATCCTTTGTTATGGTTTCTTTGTGCATTATAGTTGTTATGTCATTGATGTGATGTGTTCTTAGTGTAATGATATTTTTTATATGTATCTGATATAATAGCTTAGTGCTTAGTAATGTGAACGACATCTAGATCTAATCTATTTCTATGTCCTAAGTGTTGGATGTATTAGATCTTGTGGAATATTGCGTTGCTCTGTAATTAGGGTTTGGATATTCTATGTAAATAAGGGTTAAATGATAATGAATGTTAACCTATAAGTTCTCTGTTAAGTTACTGTAATCACAGATCTGTGTCCCAACTAGGTTGCAGACATCTGAGTCCTGCAACCCCACCTGCCTCTACCTTGGGTAAGACTTCATTTTCTTCGTAGGTGTTGCCGAAAAGGCCAGTAGTTAGGGTTTTTTTGGTGCGTTGCTGAAGTGTTGAACCCTAGGTCTTCCCCTATGCCAACAAATGGTTCTATTTCCGGGACCTGAAACTGTGATTGCTGGGAAATGAAGAAAAGAGAAAGCTCTATGCGTAGATCTGCTGCCCTAGTGCGCAATATTCTACTTGAATTGCGAAGATCTGTGCTAAGAAAATAAGTACGATATGAAGAAAAGAGGTAAGATCTTGAAGCTTTATTCTCTGATAAAGGTAAGATAAGTGAAAAATTCTATTTCGAAAGAATGGATCTAGGTATGTTTAATAGATTTGGTCCTAGTCTGAAAACTAGGGTATAGACAGAAGAGAGAAGATTTGATATGAATAGATCTGATAGAAATAATGAAAGATATGTTATTCCTATGCATAGAAAGAATTGTTGGACTAACAAGTGGATGTTGGATCCTAGAAATAATTTTTTTCAGACCCACCATTGTGATCCTAGTGCGTAGTACAAGAAAGGTTGGGGATCGTGCAAGAGAAAGAGAGGGTTAACTCTCTGATATAGTTGCAGAAGATCGGGACATCTTGCTAAGGAATTCCCTGTTAGAGGTCCTATTTTCCTTTTTTGTAAGGCTAGTGGACATGAAGTTTTGGATTGTCCTGGAATGATTGCTAAAGTTGAAAAGATGAATATGAGAGAAGAAAACTATGAGATAGGCCAAGAAACTAAGGATATGATATAACCCTAGAAAGAATCAGAGACTGTATTATTACAGATGAAAGAAATCCTGAACAATCACAGATATATCAAATTATCATAGATCTTAAAAGAAAAGGAATGCATCGAAACAAGAATACGAGACTTCGACATAGACTGTGTCCTAGATGAGGAAACACAGGTGAATACCATGAAAGAAAGAACTTGGGAAATTTTGGCAAATCATGCTATGGTTCCTTCATTGGGAGGAATAGGATTATTTAGAGGAAAGATAATAACCCTATGTGGAAGACTTACCCAGATACCTATGAGTGCTCATGGTACTACAACAGAGGAAGAATTTGAGATCGTTAAATTTGTTGAGAACAACGCCCCATTTTCTATTTTTCTAGGAAAAACTTAGATTGAGAAAGATCAGATACGAAGGAAACAATAAGAGGAGGATCTAGAACATAAAAAGAAAGAACTAACAGATTTCATGGCTACAAGAATAGCGCACTTAGTAGAATAACAAGAGAACAAGTCGAAGCAACTTAGGACCATAGATCTGAATGCCAAAGTTGAAAGAACACAGGAAGACTTGAAACACTTGTCTGTATAAGAGAGTAGAGCACCTACCCCATAAAGAGAAGAAGTATTACCCTTGAACCCTATGAAATAAACTCCACAATGCGAAGTTACCATGCCAAGAGGAGATAAGAATGATAATGGAAAGAGGAAACCAGTGACTTAGATTTTCGGAATGAAAGACAGAAAGCTCAGCAAGAAGAAAGGAAAGTTAGAAAAGTTACAGGAAGCTATAAAGTGAACTTTGTAGAAGGAAGGTTCGTAGAATTGGAAATTCCCCAGGATATCAGGACAACGTAAATTTTCACTTCTCCATGACAAAGCAATATGACGGATGGAGGCATCCCAACTGCTAGAACGATGCTCCAGAACGACTAGAAACACAGTTATTTATGGAATGTTCTCCACTGGACCATTGGGAGCATGCCATAACGAGTGAAATTGCATTGATTGAGGCGTTATTGCCTATTTGAAGAGTTCATTACGACGTTGTATATTTACCTCGTCAAGCATTGCACCGAGAAAAATTTTGCCAATTGTGATCATCCGAGCCCATAAAGAATTACTTTCTTTCGCATAATGATTATTGAGACCTCGCCATCCATTTTGTTACATTGAGTGTTGTTCACTGACCTGAGATATCAAATCTCCAGTGTGCATGTTAGAAAAAATTAGCACAGAAGAAAAATTCATTGTAGAGATCCTAATAGACCTCATGGCCAAGAAGGTGATGTCTGCAAGCATCCAACCCTCATCGACGAGAGGAGTGTAAGAATCCTCGTCGATTGCTCGTGGATTTGGACCATCCTGAGCTGTGATAGAGAAATGAACGAAGCATCGTGATGACTTAGAGAATGAGAAGCTCATCCCATCTATATTTCCTGACTACATCCCACCTTTGGCTAGAATGGTGATTCATGACAACATCCCGAGGGACTTCGAATACACAGTCATCACTGCGTACCTCCCGAAGGGGATACGCGTAGTCAGACCACAGTTGGAGAGGATTTGAATGTTGAATATCAATGACTATAACTTAAGAGACCGCAAGAACTATGACACTCTTTCACCATACAAGTGTTTGATCAGGGCCAAGGGGAAGAAGTCAAAGATCATCCCCCAGTCATGGACCATGGACATCGCGAGGTCCACCATCCTAAACGTAATGAAGATACCCCACTTTGGAAGGAACCAGGAGGTTCACACGTTTTTTAAACTCATGTTGTTGTGCTTCCATGGTGGTTAACTATGGTTGGATAGATTCATCACTGTCGATCTGGTGTTGATCCATAGGATCACCGTATTAAGCATGCAAGGACCAGACCCATAAGAATTTTATCTAGGGAAGGTTGTAGATTGCACCCTGGCTCAGACAATCAAAGACACCTATGACAATGTGGAAAAGGGGAAGCGGGGATACAATGTAGCCTCCATCTAGAATGGAACAATGCGCCTAGCCTGCCAGCTAATTACAGGTAAGCCAGTAAGGAAGAACATACCTATGCAGGTCACCGGGTTTATCGTCGACCTCGCAGGAAAATGCGTGGAAGGGATACAAAAGAACTGGGCAAACTTCCTCGTCAACCAGTTAGAGAAAGACTACTGTAAAGCTTAGGATTAGGGATATGAGTTCCATTTTATCTGGTTACTGATCCTCATTACCTTCATTGCTTGGGAGAGGCTGGAAGGTTTGACCTTCCTTGAGATTGAGCCATCAAAACCCTTAGCTGTGAAGTTCACCATGCTCTGGTACTCGAGGGACATGGATAAACAATGGCAGTCAAATTTGGTGTTCCACACCTATTACCTGCAGGTGAATAGGGATATTGAGTCTTCCCCTCGCATGACAATGAATACCCTACACAGATTCAGACCATTTGTAAGTTTCACGTAGATAGAAATTTTTTTTATATCACTGCACAAGGAGATAAACATAAAGAAGAGCTCCAATCTTACTACAAGCTCACTAAGGAGGACATGGAAGAAATAACTAAGGAATGGCCTGCAGATCTCCTTGTACCAGTCGACCAGGCATAACTGCCCAACCCCAACCTAATCAGAAGTCCTATGGTCACTCATGAAGAGTATGATTCACCCAACAATAGCTAAAGGAAGAAAAAGGAAGAGGTACAGAAGCTGAACAATGCATCAGAAGAGACTGCTTCAGACTCACCTGGAGGGGGAGGTGATGACGAAGTAGACAAACAAGAATAAAGAGGAGAAGAATATGAGCATAAACAAGGTGAAGTAACACTGCCTAGGGACCCTATTGACGAAGATGAGACCTCCAAGAAAAGAAAGGTTTCCCCCACGAAGCCTACATCGTGGAAGAAGTCCAAATATACTAAACCACAAATGCAGACTGTGCTCATGATGGATGATATAAATTTCATCACCATCGTTGTCTCAGATACCTCATAATATATATTAAAGTGAAATAAATCCAAACAAGAGACCATGTATGAAAGAATTAAAGAAAATTTGAAAGGGGTACAACAAGCCCTCCACTCCAACCACACAATGTCTACTGCACCCCTGTCATTATAAGGAGTAGAATTGGGAGATGAACCTACCTAGCTCTGCCAAATAATAGATGCGACCGAAACTCTCCTTCTCTATGTCTAGGAGGAAAAGGAATAGGCCATAGAGGATTTAAATAAAAAAAAATTAGGAAGTCAGAGAACAACGTCGGGTTGCGCAACAAGAAAAAAACAACATCCAAGGAAAGTTTGCAGAAGATAGAGCACAGATCCAGAAGGAGAAGGAACAACTGCTCCTAGACCAAATTGGAGTTAAAGAAGTAGTCATTAGAGAACTTCTCTCTGTGACAGGCTTAGAATAGATGGAAGAAGACTCAGTAGAAATACAAGTAGGGAAGCTTTTCGAAGCCATTCAACAACTACAATAGAGGATAGCCAAACTGGAGTTCCAAGTAGTGCCAATCACTCCAAAGGAAGTGCAAGATATAAGAGAATAAATTGTGAGGAGCGCAGTTGAGAGAATCAAGGCATTATCCTTGGAATGCAA
>JASDQU010407281.1:0-10605 GCA_032191745.1 Picea mariana
GGCAGGCGCGCGGGTTTTGCACCCCACAGCCGCGCTTATGCGCCCGATATACGATGATGTTGCGCGCATGCGCTCGTTTTCAGTGGGTGCAATGCGCTTTTTAATTTTTTAGCCATTTTTGTATAGTTTTGGCTCTTTTGTTGTGCTATGGAACTAATCCTTGTGCCATGAATGAATGTTTTTCTGTGCTGATGATGAGGAGTTCTTGTCGCCCTGTGCAGATGAAATTTCAGTGATAACACCAACTATCATGGTATTACAAATTTAAAGACACATAAATTAAGAATGAATTTCATAATTTTGAAGAAGAGGGAGTCATTAGACTAGTACATGACCCAAGTCATGAACATTTTAAATCAATTAAAGATGAATGGTGAATGAATTCTATGTCAAAAAGTGTTATAGAATGTTCTTATAACCTTTCCCAAGAAGTTTGATGCAGTGATTGTAGACATTAAAGAGTCTAAGGACTTGAAAAAACTATCGGTAGATGAGTTGTTGACATCGTTGTTATTGCATGAATCCAGAATGAACATATATGTTGATTCTTTGGAGAGTGCTTTCAAGTCTCAGTGTTTTGTCTCAAGAGTAAAAGGTAGATCAAGATCAAGAAGTAGGGGTAGAAGAAACAAAATAAGTGGCTAAAGAGATGGTAAATAACATCTAGAAAAAGAAAGGAGACTAGGTAAAAAACTTCATATCTCAAAAGGGAGTAGCAACAAAAGATCACAACAAAATAAGAGGTATGACAAATCCAAGGTCAAGTGTTTTTAGTGTCATAATCTATGTCATTATGCAAATGAATGTAGGACGAAGAAGACTAACCTTAGTAAAAATAATGCAAATTATTCTAACACCTCTAAGAACTATGAAGACTCTTTATTTCTTGTAATGTTTCCCAAGAGCTTTCTATTGACATTTGGCTTATAGATAGTGGGAGTAGAAATCACATGATAGGCAATAGAAATCTAATTGAAAATCTAGATGATTCAATAAGAACACAAGTTAAATTGAGGACAAATAGTATTGTATATGTTATGGGAAAATGGATGGTTAACATATTGACCAAGCAAGGCCAAAAAAGGCGCATACCACATGTCTATTATGCCCTAGGTTTGAAACATAATCTCATTAGTGTTGTCCAACTTACCCAAAAAGGGTATGATGTAATTTTTGAGGGAGATGATTGTTTGATATACAAAAAAAATATGAGTAAGATGTTAATTGCTTGGGTGAATATGAAAAAAAATAGAATGTATCATCTTACGATGAATTATGGTAGAAAATATGCTTCATTTGCCCAAAAGAAAACATGTTTGGATGATTTTTGGTTGTGGAATTTCAAATTTGGTCATCTACATTTTGGTGGACTAAATTTATTGCAGCAAAAAAGGATGGTGAAAGGTTTGCCTCCCATTTAAGAGCCAACTAGTTCATGTGAGAGATGCATTTTTGGAAAGAAACATAGGGGTTGTTCCCCTAAAGGGGCATCTTATAGAGAAAAGGCACCCTTGAATCTAGTTCATAGAGAAGTGTGTGGGCCTATGCAGACCTAGTCATTAGGAGGAAGTTAGTACTTCCTAACCTTCATAGATGATTACAACATAAATACTTAGGTGTACTTTCTTGCAAAGAAATATGAAACTTTTGGAAAGTTCATAGAATACAAGGCATTGGTGGAGAAGCAAAGTGGTCATCGAATTAAAGTGTTAAGGTCAGACATGGGTGGTGAATATGATTCAAATTATTTTCATGATTTCTGTGAGAAGCATGGAGTCAAAAGGATTTTTACAACAAGGTAGACACCTTAAAAAATGGTGTGCATGAAAGGAAACATATAATCATTATAAATATGTCTAGAAGCATGTTGAAGGAAAAACATTTGTCAAATGAATTTTGGGGAGAGGTAATAGATTTCTCTTTTTATGTTTTGAATATCTCCCAGTCAAAGTATGAAGAAAAAAGTCCCACAAGAAGCATGGAAAGGTATGAGCTACAATGTAGAGAATCTTAGAGTATTTGGTTGTGTTGCATACACTCGTGTACCTAAAGAGTTGAGGAGGAAGTTAGATGATATACATGAAAAATGTATCTTTCTTGAGTATACTAATCCATCTAATGAACACAAATTGTATAATCATGTTACAAAGAAGGTGATAATCACGTGATAATCAATATGGATATTGAATTCAAAGAAGATGGAGCATGGGATGGAGGCATAGACAAGACTATATCTATTGGAGGAGTAGTACCTCAAGTAGGAGATGAGGAAAAGGAAAAAAACTCACATGGTGGAAAATAAGGTTTGAAAACCCAATCACCAGTTGGAGGCACTCCAACAAGGACTCCAAGATTTTTTTTTCAAGGTGAGCCATCTAGCCCAACATGCAAGTCTATTTCTATTTATCAATCAATTCTTGAATCTAAACCTACAATTACTTCCCTAAAATCTAAAAATACTAGAAGTTTGATAGAAATCTATGAATATATAAATGTGCATTCAAATTTTGAATTGTTTATTTGTCAACCCACATGTTTTGAAGAAGAAATTAAGAAGAAAATTGGGTAAAATAAATGGATAAATAAATGGATTTCATGAAGAAGAATGATACATGATATATAGTAGAAATACGAAGGTAAATATTGCATTGGTGTAAAATGGTTTTAGAAAACCAAGATGAATGAGAAAGGAGAGGTTGAAAAGTACATGGCTATATTGGTAGAAAAACGTTTTTCATTGTTAGAATATAATGGATGTGCTTGTTTAAGCATAGACAATATATCAATGTTGTCACCCAACCATAGGTTGAAGCCACCCCCGAGCACCTTAACCTTGACAGAGAATCATTTCAGAAGAAATCCTAGGATAGATATCCAAACAAGATAGTGCATCTCTCTCTAGGGATAACACACCAAGCAAGAATAACCAAGCAGAAATTCCAAACCATAACCAAGAGAGCATCCCAGCCAAAACCAAAATTTGCTAGTTCCAGCAACTGCAACTGCAACTCTTTTCCAAACTTGCACACTACTACAATTTTGAGGTGTGTGTACAAATGAGCTCAGATGCTCTGTATTTATAGTCCTCTAGGTCACTTAGTTGGGTCGACTTCTTCTCTTGGAGACTAATAACTTAATATAAATCATTTTCTTGAGCCGAATAGTCTTCTAGGGTTATTTAGGTTTTCTTCTTGCTTCCCAGATTATTTTATTCTCGTCAGGTTTACACGTGGAGGTAAATACCTCCCGCAACTACCATAATATCAACACTCCCTCCTAGCTAGGGAGGTATTGAAGGAAATGGCATTGAGCACAAACATACCATTGAATCGGTAGCATCATCATAGCCACACAGGATTTCTCATGATCAAATCACGAGCACCATCATCACTATCAGTATCATATGATAGAATCAACTGCATCATCTCTCAAATGCATATTGTATCTAAGTAATCAAGCATGATGTTCAATAAGTCACTCACTCCATAGAGTGATACAAGAATCATTATTCTAATACGGACATATGTACTAGAAGAATAATTGTTCCAATAGATGTTGGAAGCCATACCATGGGCTACAAGGACTATTCTTATAATCTGAACATGCGTCCTATAAGAATAATTTTCCTGGACCATTTTCTACCTCGCGAATGTCATTCCACCAACACACTAACTATCCATATAGCTAATAATATTCATGTCAATTAGAACAATGTAATTTAATATGACACAACTGTGTCTATCCATAGTAGTACAATCCAGTGGTATGCTATCATACCATGTAGAACACAACTACTTAAACAGTGACACATAGTCACAACCAGTGGAACACATCCACCACAGTAGAAAACATCTACTTTCCAGAGACATACAGTCTCCATAGAAATTATATCATCTGATATCAACCTGTAAAAAAAACAAATGTCATGATATAAAATGAATCATCTGGGCCATTATTCCACTCACATATGTGAGATCTAGAAGGGAATCTTCCCTCAGAGAGTGAAAACATCAATGATGAGCTATCTAGACTATTCTTTTCAATAAAGGAAGAATACTTGTCCTAATTTATGAGCCTAGACCATTCACCTATCTGGTCCATTCCTTTGGCACTAAACAAAGTGCAACCTGGAGAGAATGAGTTTGCCATAGGGAATGCATGTCCCTGATTTCTGAACCTGGACCATTCCTATAGTACTAAACAAAGTGCAACCTATAGAGAATGAATTTTTCCTAGGGAATGACTGTTCAGACCATTTCCTAAGGAAATGGCTTTCCCGCACCAATCTCCAAAATAGACCATTCTTCGAAACTGCTCACAACTGTGAGCTTCAAAAGAATGACTGTCTGACGAGGCGGACCAGTCTTCTTGACCACTAACAAGAGTGACCGTGAAGAAGAAATATTTTTCTATACCATTCCCCCACACTGGCCACAAGGGGAAACACTGTCTATGGTACATCAACAATCCATCAAACCATTTTCATTATGAAAATGACCGTTCGATTTGGACCATTTTCCGAACTAGAAAATTCCTGTCCGTTAGAAATCTCAAACCACTTTCCGAACTGGAAAGGGAACTTCTCATCCTTGACCATTTTTCGAACTGAAAAATGACTGTTCATAAATCAATAACACATCAATTCTCCCTCCCAACCTAGGATTCATTTCTTCCCTTTTCAATAAGGAATACGTCTCCATGAGCTCCAAGTTGTTTCTGAGTATGCAAACTCTCTCATCTTGTATAGAGGATTTACCAAAAATATTTTCTTATCTTCTCATATGTGGAGATATATTGGATAAATGCTTATCCTTTTTGGACCTCATCACAAAGAATGTAATTCTTTATCTCAACGTACTTCAGTCTTTCTGGAACACTAGTTTTCTATGAAGGCTTCATATAGCTCTGAAAATTATAGTATATCATAGTTGGATTCGACGCTTTTATTTCCTGTTATCTCATAACATTGTGGCAAGGGTCAAACTGGAACATATCCAAGTGGCACTTCTTTTGTCATCATGAGAATTTGTCATGGATTATCAATCCATCATCCTGGACTTCTAAGTAACCATTCTAATACAATATCTTTGTTTATAGAAGGTTTTTTTTTTCACCACACTTCTATTGTACATTGGAGGCTCTGTACCAAGTTGTTTGAATCCGTATAATATCTTATTCCATATGCATACAAGACTCTCTTTATGATATACCTCAAAACCTTGAGGTTTCTCTACATATGCTTCTTGTTCAATTATTTTCAGAACATTCCTTACATTTATCTAATATAAATTCTAACCCATGGATATTGCAAAAGATATAATGGCTCATGTAGAGGTATATTTGGAAAAAGATATCATCATAGTCCTCTCCCTCCATTTGGGAGAACCTTTGGTTCTGTATCTCGCAATGATTTCATTCATAAGTCTTCGATACACTGTTCTTTATCACAACTTTCATTTCTTTTTCTTGATTGCTTCTAGAAGGTTCATATCAGGCTGGTAGTCTTATTATTCTTGATACAATGACTAGTTTTTCTAGATTTTCTTTCTCTCTTGGAATCTTCATGTTCTTCCTCATGTTTCTCTTTAGCTCTTGGGTCCATGGAGTTTTCTATAGATTCCATTCCCTGAAGATTCCGAATTCTTTCTTTCACATATGATCATGGATGTGGATGGACAACCAAGGATACTTTGAGGCTTATTTTGGAAGAAGACTTCTTCTAAAGTCACACTAAACACGTGTTGATTTTCATGGTTGCTATCATGGATAGATACTTCATCATCTTGAATGGATCATATAATTTAGGATTAGCTCCCTCCTAATCATTGCTTCATGCATGAATGAATGCTCTTCTTTTGGAAATATATAACCGTCTCCCTCCATCTAACATAGTCCACACTTCCTTCTGCATCCTTATTTCCTTCTGCAAAGTGTCATAAGTATTTTTCCAATTTCCTCTTGATTGGTGACTTCTTTTTGTCTTTACTTATTCCAGGTTTCTTCAAGATTGATTTTGATTTTGGCTTATCTTGCAACTGTTACTTATGTAATAAATTCCACATGAATTGTTACCATGGGTTGTTGATGCACTTCATCCTTTCATGTGTATTTCCTGACTTGTAGTCATTGTGAGAGAAATTCTTATCTTGTTGTTCTTCCATAGGTATAGTTTCTCTTTGAACATATTATCTTCTAGGAAATAGATATGCAAGATATGTATAGAAAACATGGTACGTACAATGTTGTATTTACTTCACACACACCTAGGATTTCTTTTTCCTAAGGTTTTTATTTGTTTATTATTTATAATTAGTCCTTATCCAGTATCCTATATTTTACGAGAGAATATTCCACCTGGAGAATATTCTCTTTTAGTTCACACTTCAGTTTGACTAGTTGAGTTGAGTTTAGATGTTGCATTGGGATCATCACCATGCAACATTGGGATCATCACCATGATAATTCGACCTTGCCTTGGTATCATCACCAAAGTGGCGCATTAGCCTTGATTCCTTGAGTTAACTCCTCACTACTTCCTGTTCAATCAGTTAACTAAAGACAAGTTGACTAGTTAACTCAACTAGGTGGCCGTTCACTCCCGTAACTGCTTGAGAGACTAGAATAGGTGGCAGTTCACTCCTGTAATTGCTGATGTGTGTCCAGATCACTCTAGATAACCACTATAGCAACTTGGTTCACCTCAATTCGAAATCATTGAGTTATACAAAGTATATCATGTGTAAATTATTCATTATTCATAACGGTTAATGATAATTATTTCCATTCTTTCTCTCCTTCTTCTTCTTTTTCCAATTCTCTCTACAAATGTGTGTATCATTTTTTATCTAGATCTATTCTATGCAGGTCAAAAAATTTACATGGTATCAGAGGCGACAAACTGCTAAGAAAAGGATACACCAAATTTTTTTGCAAGTACAAAAGATCGAAGACAATGAAAAGATGGAGTTCCAAAAATAATTCATTCTTACACCTTACAAAGCCGACATCATCCATAGAAAAATCCAAGTACTTAAATCGCATGGATGAGGCACTCAGAACAATTTGCGGTCTTATTTCTCCCGATCTCCTTTTTCATATATCTTTGTGTAAGACTCCCAATGAAGCCTGGACCATCTTGGAAGGGTTCTTTGGAAAACAGGATGAGATGAGGGGACACATGCTAGAGGTGGAGCTGCTCACATTGGATCCAAAAAGCTTCGAGAATATCCAAGATTTCTTTACAAAATTCAAGGATTTACTATCGCAACTCAAAGCTTGCAGGGTCGATAAATCGAAGGAGGAGAAACAAATGGTTCTCACCATTCTCTCCAAGATTGGTCCTGAATTCTCAGTATTCGTATCCACATTCCATACTGTCAGATTCACCTCTGGAGCCACCTGGAAGATGCCTTCTCTTGAGGACTTTATCAAATCCTTGACACAAGAGCAAACCAAGCTCATCAACATCGGTGCAATCAAAGGTCCAAGGGTGCATGCAATCATTGTGCATGATGGTAGCCAAAAATATCAGAAATCTAAAGACAAAGATAAATGGAAATCTCATGCACATACGAAGAAGGAAGGGTACACAAAACCCTTCACCAATGCCTCCGGATCCAAAGGAGAAAAGGGAAGAAAAGGAGAGAAATGCAGATATTTTCCCAAAGGATTCCATTCGAAATCCGCATGCATGCAAAAAAAAATAGATCTGATGTCTCAGATACTTCAGTAAAACAACCTTGGAGATCGCATCCCTGAGGGTGAAAATAAGAGGAATCCAGAAGATCCAAATTCCAAGAAAGGCAATTCTAGCCATGCCTTGATTTCCATCAACTGCTCTCCTGATTCTTGGATCATAGATTCAGGAGCATCACATAACATGGTTTCCTCAGAAGTAGTCTATTCTTCTTTGGATGCATGCAAAGGTCCTCCTATTTTGACGGGGGACAACTCTTCTGTCAAAGTCACCGACAAAGGAAGGATTGAACTCACCAATGGAAGCTTCGAGAATGTGCTACATGTTCCCGAGCTTTATGTCAACCTTCTCTCCGTGTATCAGATGACGAATTCCAACACCGGAAAGAAATTCGTATTCACACCAAATTCCGTGGACATATACAACATGCAAACCAACTCCAGGGTTTCTATCGGTGAGGTAAATCATCAGTCTATATTCTATACATTTTCGGAATTCATTGAACCTAATTCTTCTTTACTTCTTACTCATGCTGATGAAAGTAGTAGGATATGGCAGGAAAGGTTTGGACATTTGAATTTGAGATACATGCAACAACTTAGCAAGCACAGATTAGTTGATGGTCTACCAGACATCCATTTCTCCAAGGGAGTATGTCAAGGATGTGTTCTCGGAAAACACCCTCAAGAGAAATTCGTCAAAGGAAGTCTCAACGAGCTTCCGCACCTTTAGATCTGATCCACAGTGACTTCATGGGTCCTTTTCTGCATCCATCGATCAGAAAAGAGAGGTTTGTTTTCATTTTTGTTGATGATTTGTCACGTTTTACTTGGATCTACTTTCTCAGGAAAAAATCTGAGGTCTTTCAACACCTCAAAGATTTCAAAGCTTTGGTTGAGACACAGTCCGAAAAGAAGATCAAAGTCCTCCAAATTGATAACGGGGGGGAGTATGTGAATCATGAGATTAATATTCTTTTCCATGAGATAGGGATTCAGCTGCAACATACAGTTCCCTACACTCTGCAGCAAAATGGAGTTGTTGAGTGGAAAAATCGATCTCTAAAGGAGATGGAATATTGCATGTTGCATGCAAAGTCACTACCACAGAGACTATGGGCCGAAGCACTTGACTATGCAACATACATCCAAAGCAGAACTCCCCATAGATCTGTCAAGGATAAGACCCCCTATGAGGCTTGGAGTGTCCTCAAACCAGAAGTGATCCACTTTCTCATTTTTGGTTCTCATGCATGGGCCTGCATTCCCTCCGAAAAGAGGAAGGCACTTGATCCACAGAGAACTAAGTGCATTTTTTTTTGGATACCCCGACGGTGTGAAGGGATATTGGCTTGTTGATATTTTCTCAGACTAACTCATCATTGAGCATAGTGTCCAATTTGAGGAAAGCTCGCATGTACCTCAACAACCACATGTAGACACCTTCACTCTTCCACCTGTTCGAGATGATGAGCATGCACATGCTGACTCTTCTTCAGATGAGAGTTCTGATTCATAGGACTCATAAGATTCAGATTTAGATTCAGAGTTAGTACAATCAAATGTATATTCAGAGCATCCAGATGCAGTTGCAGAGCCAGAGCAGAGGCCCAAGTGGGCACAGACTACTCTTCAGGATGCAAGGGATCTCGTTGGTGATCTAGCTGATACTAGGAGGACTCGATCTGATTTCGAAGAGCCTCCTGAGTCCTATTGCACTCACTTCCACTGAACTATTGCCTTCCAGGCATATTTTCTTGGTTCAGTTTTCAGATCCATGGTATTATGGTGAGGCTACTGGAAATCCCTTTTGGGAATCCTCCACGCAAGAGGAGTACAACTCCCTCCTCGAGAACCAGACTTGCCATCTAGTTCCCCTCCCTTCTGGGAGGAAACTTGTAAGATATATATGGGTCTACAGGACCAAGAGAGAAACAGATGGACAGATCAATAGATGCAAAGCCAAGCTTGTCGCCAAAGGCTTTCAGCAGGTTCATGGTATTGACTATGATGAGACCTTCTCTCCAGTAGTGAAGATGGATTCCATACAATTGGCACTTGCCATTACGACAACCAAGGGATGGGAAGTCCATCGGACGTATGTGAAGAATGCATTTCTTCACAGTGATCTCTCTGAGGAGATCTACATGGAGTAGCCCCAGGGATATATGCAGGACTCATCTTTGGTCTGTCGACTGAAAAAGTCACTTTATGGCCTCAAGCAGGCTCTGAGGGCATGGTATTCCAAGATGGACTCCTACTTGTTGTCACAGAACTTTGTACACTGTGAATTAGAACCAAATTTATACATACTCAGGATGGCTGATTCACTTCTACTTTTAGTTTTGTAGGTCGATGATTTGTTGATCACCGGTTGCTCGACTTCAGCGATTGCTGCAGTCAAGAGGATTCTTCATGTTAAGTTTTTTATGATGGAAATGCATCTACAACACTTCTTCCTTGGACTTGAGATTAGTCAGGATGCATCAGGCATCAAACTGTCTCAAGCCAAGTATGCACGAGATCTCCTTGAGAGATTTCACATGACAGAATGCAAGTCTGATCCGACTCCTTTCCTATCAAGAGTCAAACTTGAGGATGGCATGGAGACTCCACTGGTTGATATCACACTATACAGATAGCTAGTGGGGAGCTTGTTGTATCTCACACACTCCAGACCAGACCTCTCATATGTAGTTGGTGCAGTTTCCAGGTTCATGCAGGAGCCGCATGAGCTACATTGGAAAGCTACAAAGCGTATCCTTCGATACGTACAGGGAACCATCACCTTTGGGATTCATTATGCAGCAAACTCTACATTAGATCTCATTGGTTTTACTGATTCCGACTGGGTTGGCGATAACATTGATCGTAAGTCCACATATGGTTACTCACTCAGTCTTGGTTTCG
>JASDQU010407284.1:0-10605 GCA_032191745.1 Picea mariana
CAAAACTTCAAAATTTCAACTACTCCTTAAAAAATAAAATTTTAGATTTTTCAAAAACTTCTAACTAACATATAATATGATTCAAGAAAATGTATCATAACAATCTTGCATAGATGAAAATAAAGCAACATGTAAAGAATAGAATGAAAGCAAATGGAAACTACACTTCGGTGAACACACAAATGCAAATGAAAGAAAGAAAAATGACCCACCTACTTATCTGGGGCCCGAGGCCCATGGAGATCAAGTGCTTTGTGATATCAAGTGAAATCATACAACCAATGCAACCACTTTTTCAACATCTCATAAAGGCATATTTCCCTATGCTTAATCATGTAATATAACAAAGATAAGTTAAACACATAATAATCATGAGCATAAATGAGCATGTAATCAGTCATAGAGAGAAACTTATGGAGGTGGGTGGGAAGGAGACAATCTTGCTGGAAATAAAAGCCACAAGCTTGATCAATCCATCTTTGAATATGAATACTGCATATAGATGACGAATTTTCTTCATCCTCTCTTAAAATACTACTTCTCCTTGAAAGATGAGACGAAACGAGATATCCTAGGAAAACCTTAATATTTATTATAGAATGAGAGATGATATAAGGGGAAACCTCGGGTCTAAAGGAAGGATCTTCTCCCACACTTATAATGAGTTTCCTCTTCATCTTCAAATCCCTGTCGAAATCCCTAAGATGAAAATATTGTTTCTTTGTAGTTTGGATCCCCGATTATTCTGAGCAGACCACACCCTCATGTCCATCAAAATTCAAGCGCAAATATGTTGAGAACCTTCATCAAATAATAGTTCTCAGTCCTCAAAAGGATAATCCCCAAGGTAAGGTTGGGATTCAACATAAGTGCACTGCAACAAGTCATCCACTAGTGGATGAAAAAGGTTTGTGATAATATATATTATCACTAGGTTGCCAAATATCTTGATTGTCCATGTATGAAAAGCAACCTTCCAAAGGAAATAATTATGCATTCCTTATCTGGAAGTTTCCATCGATGTCATAAATGGAATTTCCATCAAAATCGAAAAACTGAAAAATCCCTTCCATGCCTCCAAATATGTATTAAATCATCAATTTTCTCAATCACATTATTAATTGAAGGGTCTATTGCATCCAAGGTTTCCTCTAGCACTTCTTCACTTCCGAAATCATAGAATAAAGTACCATCTAAGTTTTCAAAAAGATTATAACTTACCTTTTTCTCTTCTTGATGTGTAGAAGGAATTGAGACCTGAATGTCTTCATCAAATGGAAGAGAAGACACAAACACTTCATCTTCATAAGGATCATGTTCGTGGATTAAGTCTTGAACAAGATGTGTTTCATCAAAGAGGTTGATACGTTCATGAGGTAACTCTTGTTCTTCTTCATAATGCACCTCTTCGGGCTCTCATTCTTCAATCAAAACTTTGTTGTGTTCAATATGCTCATTAGGTGCTTCTTCCTCCTTTTAAAGGGGTTGATAACCCTCTTCATAATCCTTTTTTTTGGTACTAATTACTGCAGGATAAGGAAAGTACAACTTGATAACTTCATCTTCATCAAGTGGGAAAACGAACACTGACATCTCATCTAGGTTCTCAACATGCTTCACTTCACTGGAAATTTCTTCTTGGTATCTTTCTTCATGAACATGTTCTTCAAGTGATTTTGCATAGGGTGGATGATGTTTCTTCTCTGTTTCACATTCTTCAACTATTTGCTCATCATCGACTAGAAAACCTTCCCTGTAAAGAGTGTCCTTGAGCTCTTGGAAAGTATCTTGCAAATTCTGAGTGGTTGGTCCCCAACACCTGAGAAACTGTTCAATAAGCTTTATGGAGGAAGGTATGCTCCTTGGATTGCATGAATGCATGAAGAACTTCTTTTTTCGTAACTCTAGATATGCTACAAACAATCACATTAGTGTATCATCATTTAATACATTCAATGTTGAAGCATATTTCATATCATTCACAACATGGGTGACCGCTAGGGCAAAATTACCATTAAAATTTGGAAAATTCTAGTTCCACTCTAGAGGATAACGATTTGGATACCTAGGAATACCATGGATATCAAGGGAAGGATATACTTCAAGTGAATGCTAAGGTTCCATGGTTCCATTATCTATAATGACACCTCAATGGGATTGACAGAAGAGCTCAAGGCTTATTAAAATCAAAGAGGTCATCTTCCCTCAATGTAGTCGTCAAATAAACTTACGAAGTTCCTCAAAGTTGTGAGAGTAACTTCCCTCGATGGAGAGACCATGCAATATAAGGTAAAGGATTTGGGATATACTTTCCAAGTTCCATTATGGGATCAAAAAGGATTCAAAATCTTCCCCTAAAAACAAAACCAAAAATGTTATCACATATTTTGTAGTTTGGGAAAATCACAACCCAAGCAACAAATGTGTGACACAAATGGGAAAAAATATCATTTTCACTTCAATAGATTCCCCACTCATTTTAGTGAAGGACAATTCCAACACAAGGGAGGCTTATCAATGACCTTAGGGGATTACGATGAAATAATAAAAGAGGTTGAAGAATTCCCCTATAGGTCAAGGTCAAGAAAGGAAACGAGGCTTGAGATAGGTCCTATGAGCTAGTGGATGGTTTCCAAGGTAATTTGCTTGCAAAACAATGTTAAAATTTCCAAGAACAAGACAATATATTAGGTTTAAAGCCTCAAAATCAATGGGGAATCAAAAAGAAATATTGTTGTCCCAAAATTGCAGAAGTATGGAAATGTATATATGCAGTAAATAATTTATGATAGCTTCAAAATAAAATATCAAAATCAAGTGTATGATGTTGGAAATAAAGCTAGCAATCAGCTGACAATTTTCCAATAGTTAAACCAAGAATTTGATAGCACTTAGAGGGTTGTTAATGGATGTTATCAACATAAATTTATAATAGCCTTATTTCTATAGAAAATATTTTCTACAACAAAAAATTCTAGCCACTAAAACCAACAAGTAAACCAACCAAACAATATCTTATAATCAACAGAACAACTACCAAGGCTTACAAGTGATTTTCAGCTATAGAAAAGTGAGTAAAAGAGTGAAAGAGAGTATGTTTGCTGCAAACCTATTAATTGTAGCTAAAATTTTATGAAATAAGTTAGATTACTTGGTTAATAAAGATGCCCTTATGGAACAATATAACTTAAAGAATGTAGAATTAAATTCCAAACTTGAACAATTCAATCTCCTTGATATCATGTTTACCAATGCACAATATTCAATCTACAATGAAAAAATATTAGTGCCTTATCTATTGGGTTATGGGGTCTCTTGTTTATGAGCTAGGGTTTATTACTCCTCTAGGGGTGTAGGCCCTTTTACTCCCTAGAGTAAGCAAACCTTAACAAGGTAAATCTACAAGAGTGTAAGACCTTTTACTCGTATCAACCTTTGCAATAGCCTTTTCAATGACAACAAAATATAGATCCTTGATGGAGGGTGTATTCCCTTATACGCTTCCAAGGGTTTGAAAAATTAACCTTGAAATCAAGAAGAAAAACATACAATTACAGAAATTTCTTACCTAATCCAAGAGATAGCATGAAAAACCATTACTTATCAAGATATTCCACCACAATTGTCAAGAAACAAGCATCAAGAAAAGTATCTATCCTTCCTTCAATCAATAAAAAAGATAAGCATCCAAAATCACAACAGACAAGATGGGACAAATTGTCCAAGTAGGGAGAAAATTTCATCCAAGAATGTATGTAATTCACAAATGAGTTGTGTCTAAAATAAAAGTGAGATGAGCTCTATTTATATGAGTTCATATAAAACCAATTCGTCCACACAACAAATCCAACAACAAATTAAAAGAGGTTTGACCCCTTTATTTTCCTTTACAATTTGCAAAAATTAAAATTACATAAAGTAAAACCCTTAGAAGGGTGATGCCATTCCATAAAAGGGTGATGATAGGCCTAAAAGAGTGAAACTTTGAGCCTCTAGATGCAAGTTGTTGAGCCTCCAAAGGCCATGTGTCCATCTCTCATTCTTTGGAGTGTCATTCCATGCATATTTCTCCTTCAAACCATATCACCTTTGTTTCGGAACCATTAAGCCCATCAAACCCTAGAATCCAAGTGACATCAAGATTATATGGTGATGTCTTGGGTCTCCAAAGGCCAACGTCCAAGTGCAAGGGGATATGATGTCATCACCTAGTTCTTTCCAAGTGCCTCCAAATGCAACATCCATCGTCTCAAGTTCACAATGGCTCCGGGGTCCTCTTCCCATCATGTGGGATATGGTATTCATCCTTGGGGTTGTTGGATCCGCCTTTGTTTTTGGCCTATCACAATCTTCAATTTGATACTTGAGATCTAAAGTTGATTGTCGTGTTCCTGCCGATATGTTGAGACCTCCGAAAACTTGTCATGTAGACAACAATACTTTTCTACTCTCTAAACAAGTCCACTTTCATAAGAATGTTTGCTCCTTTTTGTTTTACTTCAGGATCTCGCAAGTCGGATATTATAATTCATGAGTTCACACATCCTGAGTCGCGAAATTGTGAAATCGTTTTAAATTTTCACTCAAGACAATAACCGGGGTTAAATCCTTTGACCCATGATTAGGCGTCGTCAGGGTTTCGCGCCTCGGCATTCGCCAAACCCAAATTTTTATTTTTACAGCCCTGAGAGTCGAGAACACGAGGCCCTTTCGGGTTAACCCTGGTCAAGGATTAAAGGCAAAAGGGCTAACCATCGTTAAAATCTGTTCTTGGCGTTTCGCCACTCGGCACTATCTTTTCGAAAGTTACGACGTCTAAAACCCTGACTCACGAAGTCGCGATGTAATTAGAACATGATTAATTAATCACCTAATCCAAGATTTTCTTCCCCTTAATTGAGCTTTAATTTTCGCCATCTCGCGGTTTCGCGGCTCGGCATACTAATTTCCCAGAAACTGGTCTTCGAAGTTCCGAGTTGCGATATGGCGAATAAATGATGATAAAATTAATTATGCCCCAAATCGTGGTTACCGTTAATTAAGCCAAAGTCATTCCTCGCGATCTCGTGAGTTGGGGACTCGAAATGTTAAAAGAAAATCCACGAAGTAGCAAACAACAAGGAGTTGATAAACGTTGGTAAGATTTGATAATTTAAGATAAAGAAAGATATATCCTGCGCCTCGAGGCCTACACGTTTCTCGAGGTAGCCATTTGCTCTCCATACTGCGACTGACTGTCAAACCGCCAAAAATTTATGAAATTTATGGAGGAGTAGGGTAAATCCACACATATAAGATCGGATTTTACGCAATTAATTTGTTTCTAATTACGATTTGATAGGCTTATTTCAAAAAGTACCAAATTTTCAAATATATATAAGAGTTTCATTTTATTATACGAAAGCATTTTCATAAGCATGCAGAGCTCATCATTTCTGAGTGAACTAATTTCTGCATGTATACGCAGTTCTATCACAGATGGGAGAAAACGCAAGCTTTGGATATGGCTCCACGGAAAGCAGCAAAGGCGAATGTCGAGGTCGCAGGACCAGGCTCAGATACTATCTCCAATACTTCACCCTGAAGTGTCGACTCGATCCCCAGTTGGTCATTTGTTTCAGACATTCTGCAATCAGAACTGGTGAACTATTTAGACTCAGATGACAATGAAAAGGATGACCTGAACACTAAATACAAGATAGTTGTCCAATCCAGAATGCACAGGGTAGCAACCAATCCACGGTTGCTCCCATATTATGACATGATCCGATGGGCATTGGATCACATAGGCCTACCCACCATAACTATCATGAACCAACAATGGGTCACAGTTGGAACTTTTAGACCAGAACATATCCAAACCATGTATAAGCTTCCGATGACATCTGAGTACACATATGATGATGAATTCCTGGAGAATTTCAAAGAAAAGGAGTGCACAGAATATGATAAAACCATGCCCGGTTTGATAAAGGATTGGGTTTCGCACTCCACGAAATTCAGAGAAAATGACCAGGGTGTTTATTCAATCGCTTCGCTAGAGCCACGGTATAAGTATGTGGCAATGATGACATGCCGATTATTTGGGAGGGAGGACACATCGCATTTTTACTTTGCATGGGTGCCTCTAATGTTTCGGGTCACAGAAGGTTGCTTGTTTAATTGGGCAAAGATACTCTCGGACAGTTTGCCCAACCGGGTCACAGAGTATCGAGAGCAGAAGGCAAGTGGGAGGCCGTCCTCATTTTTCATGTCCGCATATATCATGGACGCGATATGTTCCATGACAGCATTCCCATTGATGAGCTGGGCTTGGAATCCGGTCGAAGACAGGCCCGTACATTTATACCACAAAAAGATATGGGAAAATAAAGCAGACAATTTCATATACGAAATTTTCAACTGGGTGATGGTGCCCTTGCATATCGCCATTTTTGGTCACCCGCCACCTCGTATCTTGGACAACATCGCTGCAAATCTGAGTGGCATAGCGGACTGGTACATGGAGGCATAGTTCTTGTACTTCAGAGTATTCGGGGCTATTGTTCCCCTGCTTGCGCTACCATTGTTCATCCCCAACAAGTTGGCTTGTTGAGAGATTGCCCAGCAGACAGTAATCGGCAGGGAAAGTAAAGAACTCAAAGGATACTCGAAGAAGGTGTGGCCGTCTTTTCCCATTCGGCTAAATTCTTATTCTTTATTGGATTTCAGGCATGCAAAGGTTGAGGCTGTAGCCCTGGAAGACCTGAATTTAGTCTCCATTGAGTATAAGAAACATGATCCACAGAGGGTTGTGAGCAACCATTTAGAAAATTGTGGGCTCAAGAGATTCGAGCATGAGAATTCACCCTCGGATGATATTTTTCGAGGGGCGAGGTCTTATGAAGAAGTTCTCACCCAGATCCAATCCTTGGCACCTGAAGACACAACTGCTGTGTTAAAATTCTAAGAGCATAGACGAAGCGGTCTCCCCGCTGTGTTGCGATGTGAGAGTTCGAGTGTTCTCGAGACAGAAGGATGATGAGGGCCCCAAAGATGCAGTTCCTGACTTGGAAAAACACCAGGATGAGGAGGAAAAAACAAAGAATCCCGAGGCAGAGGTACTAACTCCGGACCCAACAAAAAAACATAATCTAGAAGTCGAGACAAAGACCCCGGAACCGCCAAGGAAGCAGAACCCGGTTGACACCCCAGAAAAATCGGCGAAACAAATCGGGGAACCTATCACTTCTGTCACTCCCTTGCAGTCGACACAGGGGAATATCGAAGAAGGATGGATATTTAATGAGGAGTTGAGGACTATAAGAGCAGAATAAATTCCTCCGAATGAGTTCTTCTTTGATAAAATGAGAAAAGCGGTAGTGAAAAGGGAATTCTACCAGGAGGGAGAATCGACTGCTAAAAAGTTCAAGGTTATGACCGATGGAAAAAATAAAAAGAATGAGCAATTCACCACTGAGATCATAAGGATGCTAGGAGTGTATGCATCAGTGAATCAATTCTCGGTCGAAATTTTAAAGAACCAACTACATAGGAAAAATCACTTGATCGGGACTCTCGAGGCCAGATTGGCCTCGGCCATGGAAAATGCTCAAGGCCAGGTGAGCACGGAGATAGAACTAACCCGACTAGCTAATAAAAATGAGATAGAGGTGCTTAAAACCAAGCTTGAGCAAGAACATCTAGTGGTTCGAGACGGTCGGATACAGGCGGGACAACAGAGGACTATGATTGCAGAGCTGCAGGCTCAGGTAGAGATCATCGAAAGCAGGATGATCAACGTCGAGGGGTTTAAATCACGAGCGATCAAGATTCAGAACAGAATGTCTTCTGCACAACAGAGTTTGCTCGCCAAAGTGGGAGCCATCTAAGAGAATTGTTTGTTGATGAATCAGGTTTCCAAGAACCTGACTGTGCTGAAGCAGCTCCGGTCGCCTTCCAGGAGGTGGTGATAGCCATGAATAATAGAGTTTCGACAGGTTCTCTCGGGCTTTCCATCCCCAAAAAAACCAGAGGTAATATTCTGTTGAAGGATTGGGAACACAACATTGCCCTGGGTAAGGAACAAGTCCAAAAGGTAACCAATTCATTAGAAGAAGCCTTCAATTCTATAGATGGCGAGCTGTTGGGTATGGACAATGGAGGCGATGCAGAAAAATTGATACAAATGAATGTGGAACAGATCTCGCTTGATCTAAAAGAGAAGGATGAGAGAGATTCGACCTATATCTCTCAGATAGATATGGTGGACATGGCCCGAGTTGATAAGCGCTTGATCCAGCCCAGCCCGCAACTAAGTACCCTTGACATCATCGATGCACAAATGGGGGACAAGCTGCAGCAGTTAGCCCGAGAGTGTTACTTCGCTGAGGCCAGCTGTCAAGAGGAACCTTCACGGCTCGTATCTCAGCTTGTGGAAAGATGTATCGCCTGCACCGAGTCCATGCGAAGACGAGCACCTGGCATTAAGTGAAGACAAAGTAGAGGAAATGGAGTGATTTCTCTCTCCTCTTTCGTAACTGAAATTTTTGCAACTGTTGAGATTCTACCTGCTTTGCATAAATTGTATAAATATACCACAGAGAGAAATAAACAAGGGGCTTGACCCTTTTTGAGTTAATTTATAATAGAGTTTTTACATTGAGAGTTAATATAAGCAGATCTGGAGATTCTCAATTCCATCACTTCTATATCACAAGTTTGCTTCCTTGTATCTCATTTTTACATTTCAATTCATATTCATAATTAATGTGCTTCATTGTAATTTAGTACGACCACTACTATAACGAATGAATTTTGGTTTTCTGTAATTGTTTATTTCCTTTCCTCTGCACCAACTATCAGTTGTGTAAGACCAATCTGCAGTTTCAGAATTCTACATATATTCTTTGTTACATTGATTATTTTCTTACATATTTTTCTCTCCCGTTTATGTCGTGAGTTTTCCATCGGCTGGAACTTTACTTTGTAAATGGCTCAATGTTTTTCTTTCATCCCCCCCCTTTTATAAAAATATGATACAGTTATGGGAACGAGCCTTAGATTTGCATCTATATTTTATTTCTGCAACTGTAAGTTCTCTTTTATAAGATCAAACTGAGACAACACTTAATCTTTTCTAAAATTCTTTTATATCTTTACTGTTCCCCCCCCCATGACAGTTTCTGTACAGACTCAACCTAATGTTGAACCCAGGTTATTGGACCAAAAAAACATAGCCTTAAACATCTTCAACACTATCCTTAAAACAACAACTAACCGGGCCGAACTTGAACAATCATGGGTAGCCATTGAGCGAGATATAAATATCTAGGAACAGTTAGAAGCCAGACAACGCCAACGAAGAAATATTCTTTAGTTTCCTTCTCCGAAGGTTTGATGTTTCTACCTTCTCCACCTATTAACCACTTTCGGATGCCTTGACACTGTACTTCTAAGCCTTAAGTACAGACTCGGGAACAACATCTTTCTGGCGCCGTTGTCGGGGACCGAAGTTACGAAATCTTTTTCCCTAGGAAAATGACAATTGTTTTTCGTTGAAAGTGTTACCCTTTGATAGTGAACAAAGGGTGCCCACCTTTTAAGGCTTTTTATCTTTCACTTGGTGACTCCACAAAGAAATAAAATGGCATTCGGTCGAAGGAATACTAGACAAAACCCGGATGGTGAGTAGTTCATGCCAGTTACCGATCCCAAAAAAATTCTAAAAGCGAGAGGCTCTTTTAAGCCAACCGCTACAATTTACCAACTTGAAATACCGTCACTGAAGGCCAAGAATCCTTCCAAACTCTCGACCTTGCTCAGTCATTTCTTTGACGCTAAACATTCAATGCCAATCTGCTCTGAAATTAGGAGTGAGATTCATCCAACAGTTCCCTTGATACAGAGAGGAAAGGACCCTCTTGAAGGTTCGTCGGCTTTCGAAACACCATCTTATCTTCAGTTAAATTTCCCAACTTCTCCAAATCCTGAAGAGTGTGTTACACACTCGTTTCTCACACCCGTCGGTTTTCCCGATTCCTTCTCTTGCAAGTCCGAGGAACTAACTCCTCGCGTTCCTGATCTTTACTCATTAGAGTCTCCTCTTCGCGAAGAAGATAAAGTTTCCCTTTTGAATTTTTGAAAACCCCCTTTATAGATTTCCACAAACAACGATGGCAGCCACTAGAGGAGGAGGTGGAGGGTTTATAGGAGGGGGCATAGGGTTTATTAGAGGAGGATGGGGCGGAGGGTTTATTGGAGGAGGAGGGGGAGGAGTCTCTCTAGGAGGAGGTGGAGGTGGCCCTATAGGAGGAGGTGGAGGTCAAGGGCCTCCTCCCCCTCCCAGAGTTTTTGCAAAAGTTGCAACCAGATACGCCCCATTAGTATTGTCGGTCCCCCTACATGATCTTCCAGAAAACTACATAAAAAATTTACCGAAATTCACCGGGTAGGGAGATTTGACTACGGCCGAACATATAAATTTTTTCGACCAATTCGCAGATGTCTTTGGTATCGAACACGAGGATGTCTATTCGAGACTACTTGTCCAAAATTTTGAAGGTCAGGTCTGAACTTGGTTTCAGAGCCTACCCGCAACCTCTATCCTGTCATATGACGCTTTGG